>VWZX01010904.1:60923-74599 GCA_013399015.1 Galbula dea
AGAGAGAGAAAAAGAGAGAGAGAAAAAGAGAGAGAGAAAAAGAGAGAGAGAAAAAGAGAGAGAGAAAAAGAGAAAAAGGAAATGAATCCATTTTGTCCTGTGTGAAGCTAAGTTGGTAAGTGCACTCCTGCCTTGCCCAGGTGGCTGTGGATGTCCATGGAGCTCTCTGCACCCCAGGGTCACCTGCTTGAACCTCTTCTTACCCAGCACTGGCCCAGGCTGCCCAGGGCAGTGGTGGAGTCACCATCCCTGGAGGGCTTCAAACAGCATGGAGACATGGCTCTTGGGGATGTGGTTTAGTGGCATGGGGTGATGGGTTGCTGGTTGGATTTGAAGATCTTTGAGGTCTTTCCCAACCAGAGTGGCTCTGTGATTCTCTGAACCTGCACCTGTCTCTCTGAAGGGCCTCAGAGGTGGCCAATACTCACTGTCAGTTAACTCCCATAGCCGTGGGGGCAGATCACTGAAATATTCATGGCTCAGGGCTGCCTGTGCTGACAGTCTGTTCTTTGGGAAGCACTGGAGAAGTTTGGAGGCCAGATCTTCTGCATGGTTCACACAGCTCAGCCTGAAAACACAAACAAGAAGGTTTTTGAGGGAAAAAAAAATAGATCTGAGTTTTCTGTTTCCTCCCTGTTTGCCGTCAGCACTGTCGAAACAGTTGAGTCCTGCTAGCCAGGAGAAAGACAAAGCCTATTTGGGAGCAATACCAGGAAAAGCTATTCCTCAGGTGAGGAAGTCAATGAATTCTCTCTGGATTGGCAGCTCAAAGCCCATACAAGTTTCACAAATAAGATCATGTAACATAGCACATCCCATGCCTGCTGCCTAGCACACTGCAGAATCATGGCCAACAGCAGCTCGAAGGCAACTGCTTAGACTCTTCCACTGCCATCTGACTGAGCAAACTGACAGGCTGAACATTGGAAAGCAATGGTTATTACTGATAAAACCCATGAAATCCAAGCTTCAAATAACAGCAGCACTCATACAACTTTGGGGAGCATCACATGTTAAAACCCAACCCTGCTTAACACACCACACATGCATCAGGTTTCCCAGAGACAGCTGTGTTTTTGGGAAGCACTGCCTGCTTCTTATTTCATATATTCACCCAGCAGGAGGTTGACTCTTTATTAGATGTTAATGCAATGCAAAGATGACATTGTGAAGAGAATTATCTCTTCTAAGCTACCTAGGGAAGTCTGAGCAAAGTCATTGTTTTATTGGAGCTATATGTTTGGGAGCATCCTAATATAAACTAAAAAGAATAGATTTGGAGAGGAGAGAGTGCAATGGCAATCAGCAAGATGTGGCTTGGGTCTAGTAACCTACAGCTGCCTCCTTGACCTGGTTTGGGTCAGAGCAGAACTAACTCTGCTCAGGGATTCCCTTCCCAGCTCAGGCTCTTCTCAGTCTCTCACTCTCTGCAGCTCCCAGCATCTTCTCCCAGGCAGTGCCTGCTGCTAGCAGGGACAGCACTGATGGGGAGAGTTAGTGCCAAGGCTTGGGCTGCAGAGCAAGGTCACTGCTCCAGCTTGGCTCCCACCTTGGGCTGCAGGCAGTCAGAGGTGGCAGCTGCAGGGAGGAGAGGCCAGGAGAGGTGACCCTGAGCTGCCCAACAAGGGATTCCAGCCCATGGAGCTCATCTTCAGGATAGAGCTGAGGGATCAGGAGGGTCAAGCTCTTCTTCAGTGGCCAGTGTCCCAGGAGGACTCTGTCTGCTCTGCCTTGGATCCTGACCCATGAGTTTCTAAGTCCAGTTCCTGAATCTAGCTCCTGAATCCAGCTCCCATCTGCTGCTGAGCCCAGTCTGGGACTTGTGCCACAGCATGAGTGGTGACAGTGATGCCATTGCCACCAGGGCTTGGGTTTGATATTACTATGTAGATATTGGTATACATTTCATTGGATTGTTGTTGTTGTTTCATTCAAGCAGTTTTAGTTTTCTTTCCCAATCCATAAGTCTCTCTCCCCCACTCCCTTTCTCTTCCCCTTTGGAAGAGAGCATCTGCCACTCATCTCATGGCCAGCACAGCCCTGACCCTTGACACTCCTACACTTCCAAAGCCACCAAACTTATTGTAGCAACACTGAAAACATTCCATGGAAAAATAAACTATGACAGGGAGACCTTCAAGTCACAAATGTCATAGATAGAACTTTTTGTCCACACCCATATCACCCTCAGCAAAATACCAAGAGAAAAGACAATTCTTAACAAAAAAAAACCCAAAAAGGAAAATAAAGGGTAAATATTCAGAGAGAATTGGTATGAAACTTCCTGCACATCCCCAGCTTCCAGGGATCAGTGATCATCTTGAGTTTGTGAGGCTTAGTTTTTGTTCTAATCCCACCTGCACCAATTCTTTACTCAGAAGTCCTGGGAAATCATCTCACCAAGGTTTGGTTAGTGAAGATGCTCATTCAATCAGGCAAAGGAAAAGAAAAGAACATTTAACATCACCAAATTCTGAGTTCCAGTGGAACTTCTGGATGATGACACCCCAGTTCCTCAGGGCTCCTCAACAGAGTCCTGCTGCCATTTGGACTGTTCCCAGTGGTCACCTATGCACCTAGCATAATGCTAAGGTATCTTTTTTTTAGTAAGAAAATCAGATTAATTAAGACAAATTGAAAATATTTGGAGTAGGAACAGTTTAGGAAGAGTCACCTGGCTACTTTAGAAACCAGAGATCTGCTTACTGAGATCAATCAAGGAGCCAAAGCTCAGTATCAACTGATCAGCAAATTACCCATCAGTACAACATAAACCCAACAAAAGTACCCAGGGCTGCACCACAATCACACCAGGGAAGAACTGCCAGTAAATTTGTCACAATCACAATAGATTTTATAATCAATGAACAGCAAAAAAGACTCAATTCACTGCACAGTCTGCCAAAATAATTCAGTCTGCTCCAATTATCACACGTCCCTGCCCTGATAATACTCTGAGTAGTGGCATCAGCTCTTTCTAGTGCTGTGAAGAGTCCATTCACTACATCACTATGTTCCCAAGCTCCCAACCTCAGAAGGGACTAGAAAAATCAAGTCTCACCTCCTGTGGAACACAGCCTGAAGATCACCATCCAAGGATGAGGGATCAAGTCACCACTTCAAGCTAAGCTCAGTTGGCTCTTTGAAGATCTCCATCAAAGTCCCACCTTTCTTTACAGAGCTTTGCACAACAATGCACAAACACTTCTCCAAAGCCCATTTCTTCTGCAAAGGTCACTGCTGGAGGTTAGGAGGAAGCTCTTCACTATGAGGGTGGTTAGACAATGGAACAGGTTGCCCAGAGAGGTTGTGGAAGCTCCATCCCTGGAAGCTTTTAAGACAAGGCTTGATGGGGCCCTGGGTAACCTGATCTAGTGGGAGGTGTCCCTGGCAGGCAGGGGGGTTGGAACTAGATGATCTTTCAGGTCCCTTCCAACTCTGACCATTCTATGATTCTAAGGTGGTGGACACCACAGAAGGCATATGAATGTGGGGTCCTAAGGTTGGTTCCTAAGTCTTAGTGGAAGGCATGACTGATTTTGCTGCTTTGTTTCAAGGCAAGCTCTCTTCTTCCTTGTGACAAATGCACTGTCTGATCACATACTGAAATGACATCTCCTACAGCTTGGTGAAAGCCAGGTAGGACATCACCTCAGCAGCCTGGAACTTCAGGATGTGTGGGTTTCTTTCTTCTTTTACTTTTGACAATAATAAAGATTTAGAACATCTTCTTTTGTCTGATATAAAGTTGCAACCTGACTCCTCAACAGGGACCAAGGCTGCTGGAATGTTTTGATGCAGTCAAATAGCTGAGACAGAAAAGTTAACGGAGGAGAAGAAGAAGAAGAAGAAAAGAAACCCCCCAAAACAACCCAAAACCCATTTGATTTTTAAATCCACCTCCTTCAGGATGTGACAGGGTGGAATTTCATACAATATGGCTTTGTGTCCAAAACATAACAGCATGTTTTGTCTCCCAGCAGTTGGGCCATCTAAGGAACTTGGCATGCCTGGTACGGCCAGGCTCGACGTTCACGCTCCGCTGAGTGCCACACTAACCCCTGAGGAACAGGCAGCAGCCAGGACAGCACAAGCACTGTCAGAAAGACTGGCTGACAGCAGAACAACCTTGAAAGAAGCTGTAGAGACTCTGTTTGTGGAGAAATATTGGGAATCTATTCAGGCACCTCCTCCCATGATCTTTGGGCAATACTTGGATTTTTCAATTCCAACCCCAAAAATGCTCTGCACGACCTTAGCTGGAGAAAAGCAATGCCACCAGAGGAACCTGTCTCCCTTTAAACATACATGAATCTGACCAGACTTGAGCAGTTACTTGAATAAATCTCACTGGATTACAAGAATTTCATTTCATTTCCAAAAATCAAGCTGAAATGTCTCTCTGTGGTGGAGGAAGGTCAGGATTTGGTCAAGCAGAACATGACTAAGAACAGTGAAGTTTAGTCTAAGCTGTTGAAGGGAGGGGTTGGGGAAAGGGGGGAAAAAAAATGAAGTTTGGGGCATGTGCAGTGAACTTCTGAACCTGGGGTGATTTGCTTTTAAATGCAGTGAAGGAAGCAGCTCAAATTCACATTAATAATGAAGACAAATGGGCATGACAGCAAATGGAGATAATACCCTGTGTGGATCCTCCTCACAGCAGGAGGGAAACATTCCCAAAGCAAAACTCTCAAACTCTTGTGTATTTTACCACGTGGAGATATCATCATTCAGTCATTTCTCCACTGCTGTTTGCAGCAGGGCCCTAAAGGAATGAGGCACCTAATCCCCCCTGGAAATCTCAGTTCTGCTGCTTTATTCTAGGTAACCTCTTGCAAGCTGAGGTGCTGAAAGACAAAACCACACTTAACTCCAACAATTACACCTTGTGGCAGAGTTTATAGTCAAATGGTAGGAAGAGAATAAACAAATTGGTCCCAGAGTGCTCTGCAGCCATCCAGAAGGATCTCCACAGGCTGGAGATGGGCAGAGAGGAACCTTCTGAAAGTCAACAAAGACATGTGCAGGGTCCTGCACCTGGGAAGGAAAAAACCTCATGATGCAGTACAGATTGTGGGCTGAACTGGAAAGTAGCTCTGCAGTGGATCTCAAGTCCTGGTGGACAACAAGTTGACCAGGTGCCAGCAATGTGGCATGGTGGCCAAGAAGGCCAGTGGTCTCCTGGGCTGCATTGGAAAAGACTTCTGAAATCATCAAGTCCAACCAGCCACCCAACACTGCCATGCCCACCACTAAACCATGGCACCAAGGACCAAATCTCCATGGCTTTTGGAAGCCCTGCAGGGATGGTGAATCCACCACTGTCCTGGGCAGCCTGGGCCAATGCCTAACCACTCTGGCAGGGAACAAATTCTTCCTAAGATCCAACCTGAACCTCCCCTGCTGCAACTTGAGGCCATTGCCTCTTCTCCTATCACTAGTCACCTGGGAGAAGAGACCAAGCCCCACCTGGCTCCAACCTCCTTGCAGGGAGTTGCAGAGAGTGAGAAGGTCTCCCCTGAGCCTCCTCTTCTCCAACCTAACCAAGCCCAGTTCCCTCAGCTGCTCCTCACAACCCTTGTGCTCTAGACCCTTCCCCACCTTCCTTGCCCTTGCCTGGACACACTCCAGCACCTCAATGTCCTTCTGGCAGTGAGGAGCCCAAAACTGACCCCAGGATTTGATGTGTGGCCTCCCCAGTGCCCAGCCCAGGATTAAAACTGGACATGGACCTCGTCCTCAGCACACAAACAGTAACAAGCCCTGCCTTCAGCAACATTTCCTCTTCACTACCTCCCAGCAGCCTCCTCTCTTGTCACAACCATGCTGAGAACACCTCCTGTCTTCAAAGAGCTGAGGTACCAGCTGGAGCCTGCAGAAGCTGCTTCCCAAATACCCCTGGTGTGGCTCCATTGAGCCATCACAAAACCACCTCAAGAAGGGAAGCAAGCAAGTTCTGATGAGCTGCTTTTAGCTTGTGGTACAGATGAAGGCAGAAAGCTGCACCTCAAGATGAGAATCTAACAGAGGAAAGATGTTCACCCCTCCTTTTCTTTTTATTCTTCCTTTTTCTTCAGTGTTTTCCACCCAGGGCAGTGAGGACTACAGCTGAGGAACAAAGAGACACAAAAGCTTTTGAAGGCTTGCTGGAGCAGAGCTCTACTTGCTGCTGAGCAATCACAACATAGAGGATTTGCTCTACAGCACAGTGTAGAGGCACTTCAAGCCAAACTATCAGAGAGTCCTAGAATGGTTTGGGTTGGAAGAGACCTTCCAGATCATCTAGTTCCAACCCCCTCCTGCCATGGGCAGGGATGCCACCCACTGGACCAGGTTGCCCAGGGCCACCTTTAGCTGGAGAGCAGCCCAGAGGAACAGCATTGCATGGCAAAAAAGCCATGAAAGGCAGGTTCTGTTCTATTCCTATTTTAATTACTACAGCTTTACCTCTAGCTACAGCATTTTTATACACTTGATAAACCTTTAGAAGTGTCTACTGACCCAGCAGGGGAACTATCATTCTAGTTGCTAAGTTCCTGGACTTCTCAGAAGGGAGAATGAAGATGCTTAGGAAAGCTGCTGCTGAGTCATGAGGCTTCAGAGGTTCAGCTTGGTCACACCTCAGCTAGACAATAAAGGCATCCAGGCTCTCATGACAAGTCACATTTGAGAATGGCCATGAAGCTCAGTCATGACTAGGTCATAAACCCATTTTTAGGTGTCAGCACTGAGTGTAACTCAAGACAGCAACTTAGAGATGAGTCTGCTTCTCCCTGCCTCTCCCTGCCCTAGATCTGATGCCCATTTAGAGTCCACTGGAGATGTATTTCTGTATTTCTACACCACAAGGCTGCTTGCAATGCCCAGGTGGAAAGGTTTGCTTCATGCAGGAAGCAGAATATTAACATCCTTACAGAACACACCTTTACAAATGGAATTTGGGTGCTCTGAGCTTTCAGTCACAGGATCAGAGAATGTTAGGAGGGTTGGGTGGTTGGTTGGGACTCAATGATCTCAGAAGCCTTTTCCAACCATCCTGACTGAATGATTCTCTAGCCAGTGCTGCTCAGGGACAATACTGCAGCTATTTCCCCCCATTTGTTCCAGACCCCTTTGATACAGACAGACTAAGGTCTCCATCTGATGGCAGGTACCTTTTGGTCAGGATAATAGCTGCTGGAGCATCAAATGAAGCAGGAGCTACAGAGCCTGCACAGCAGACACTAAAGAGATGAAAAATAAGCTTATTAAAGCAGCAAATATATAACACATGTCCAGTGATAACACACTCTAAGCCCCTGAGGATGTAGCTTTCTGTGATATCATCATGTTAACTGCCTTAACTCCTGGGAATTCTGAGCTTGGGAGAAGCCAGCCAAGGTGACTGCTGGGTCCAGTATCCTGCTACTGTGTGAACCCACAACTCAATTCTTTCAGCTACCAGAAGCAGCCCTGGAGCCTTTCCCATGACTTGACTCAGTTTGCAGCAGTTCCTCTCAGCTACAGGTTATTTTCCCAGGAAAAAACAGGAGTTCCTAAGGAATTTGAACCAGAAGATGCTTTACCATCTTGCCCCAGAAAGAATTTAGCAATGGTTTCCTTTTTGATTTGCCATCCCACCACCAATCAGCTATTTGAATTCTTTCAGCATCCCAATTAGCCCAGTATTAATTATGGAAGACACAAGTGCATGGCTTAGACCATGCCAGATGGCTGCTGAACAGAGGTGACTGGAAGAGCTTTGCTTGCCCTAAGTGTAGAGCACTGAAGAACACCACCATGGTGCTGACATCTAACCAGAAGCTTCTGGTTCTCTGACACTTCTTCTGATCAAGGAGAGTGGTTTTTGAAGCCCTTCTGGATGCACCTCAGCCAGCTGAACAGAATATCCTTGGACAAGAAATAATTCCTACCACCCCAATCATTTTAGGAGCCATTATTGCACCAGCAAATGAAGGGGAAAAGAAAAAGGGAGAAAAGAAATCTTGAATCCCCAACAAAAACTCCTCAAGGTCTCTGTTCTCCATAAACCTTTCTGCTGAGAACTGAAAATAGAAGTTAGTAATGCACTAAATGCCCTCACAAATATATCAGATTTTTCACTTAATGCTTTTTACAGGCTTAAAGCAAACTGAGTGAAAGAAAATCACCTTTTACAGCCTGCCTCTTGGAGGAAGAATGCTTTGCTGTTATGCTTTTTTAGAGGAAGGCATGGTGAATTTATATCAACTCCACTCAATCTTGGGGCATGATAAAAGGAAGCAAATACAGCAGTGGAGTTAACATTCCATAGCATTCTTTCTTCACATATTTATTTCCTCCCTGGCTGGACATAAACCAAAAGAAAATAAAAAGGAGATAATAACACAACCCTCCCCAAAAACCAGAGAAAGAGTTGAAATAAACCTTTTGGCACACAATGCAGCCAAAGCTCTCTGCTCTCCCTCCTCCCTGGATTCTTTCTCTCCAAAGAAACTCAAAGGGAAAAAAAAAAAACACCCCAAAGAATAAAACCAACCTAACTCTCAACTTCCCATGTGTCAAGTCAAAATTTCCCCTGTTTTCCTTTGCTAAATGCCCACAGAAAGGAAAAAACCAACCCAAAACCCCAGCAGTCTTTTGGGATCTACTGAAAACTAAAAAGCAAGCCAAAGCCAACTGATTTCTAGTGAATAATCTTTAACCCTGCCTCAGAAATCTCTGCCCTCTTGTCTGCTCCTTGATCATCCTGGGCTTGAGAACCTCACTGCATTCCAGTGTAAAGAGGAACTGCTCTGTTTGCTCACTGCTTCACCAAGGCTTTGGCTGCAGGGTTGCAATGTGCAGGCAGTGCCCCAAGAAGGCTGACCTTGCTTTAGCCAACCAAGCCAAAGATCATCCAGCACAGTGAACCTACAAAGCTGGCTTGCCAAGGGTCTCAGATCCATCAACAGCTCCTGGTCCTGTCCTCCTACAGCTCCCCTAAGCCATCAGATGGGGCTGATCTTCTCTATTATTGTGTCTCTCTCAGCTAATAAAGTCTATTTTTATGGATGTGGAATGACAAGGAGTATTTTGTATTTATTTATGCAGCTCATTAAAGTTGGAGAGAGATTTGGAGGCAAGAGAGAATGCCCCAAGCCCAGAAAGCTGAGGAAGAGAGACCCCAGGCACATGCATGGGTTGAACTTGATGTATCTGAATCTCCTGGCTGAGCCCAAGGAGACCAAGCAATTACAGACAAGCAGGCATCCTGCTCTTCCTGCAACCACACCCCTAAGGCATGACAGGCAGAGGATGCAGAACTAAACACTGACAGGAGGAGACCAAGATGGCTATCAAAGAACAGAATCATCAGAGAATGATTATTGTGTCCAGTTCTGGAGCCCCTGTTCCAAGAGGGATATGGGGGTGCTGGAGTGAGACCAGAGAAAGGCCAGGAGAATGAGCAGAGGACTGGAGCACCTCTGCTATGAGGGCAGGCTGAGAGAGTTGGGGTTGTTCAGGCTGGAGAAGGCTCCCAGGAGACCTTCTGGTGGCCTGCCAGGATCTGAAGGGGGCTACAAGAAAGCTGGGGAGGGACTTTTGAGGAGGTCAGGTAGGGATAGGACTAGGGGGAATGGATGCAAGCTAGAGGAGGGCAGATTTAGATTGGATATTAGGAGGAAGTTCTTCACCGTGAGGGTGGGGAGACAGTGGCACAGGTTGCCCAGAGAGGCTGTGGAAGCTCCATCCCTGGAAGCTTTGAAGGCCAGGCTGGCTGGGGCTGTGGGCAAGCTGCTGTAGTGGGAGGTGTCCCTGTCATGCAGGGGGCTGGAACTAGCTGATCTTTCAGGTCCCTCCCAACTCTGACAATTCCAGGATTCTATGATTAAGGTTGGAAAAGACCTCCAGGATCATCAAGTGCAACCATTGCCCTAACCCTGCCAACTCACCACTGCACACCAAAGACAACAAAGCAAACCACCACATTTCTGAGAACATGGCAGAAGTAAAAAACAAGAATTAGTTTCTCCCTTTAAATTCTATGCAGGAAAAGTCCAAGTTTATAAACCCAAACCCCCCAAATTTGGGAGTTTTGATCCATTTCTTCTTCCAGGCTCCTGTTGCAGCAGTGAGGAGAAAACAAACACAGCTGGCATCTTGATGATTTTATTCACTGAAGGCTTTAGCTGGACAAACATCACAAAAGATGATGGCTGCTTCCCTTGAATTTATGATCAAATATGCCCCAGCAGAAGATCATCTCTGTTACATTCATTATTATGGGATGTGAATAATTGAACAGACAGTTGTCTATCTGGAAATCAGATCTAAATGCAGCTGAGGTGGCAGGCAGTGGCTAGATGATGAATTTATTAGACTTCCCATTACTGAGGAGGATGCAGGGTTCTGGTGAGTCACAGGCAGTGGCTAAATTACATTATTTAATGTATAAATAATGTGAATCCCATCTAGTGATCAAGATTTTCATTCCCATTCTGCTAGCCAGACACAGACCAAGTTTCAGCAGCTTTGCTTTCAACCTCACTGAAATTCATCCCTATCAGAAAGAAACTTCACAGACCCAGAGAATTCTTCCAAAACTTCAGATGATTTTTCCACTGAAGGAAACAAATCAACTGGAAATTCAAAACACCACCACAGTAACTACCATCACCATCATTTCTTGTTTTTTTTCCATAGAGTTTCACCCAAATCTGTTGTTCAGGATAATACCAGGAGAGTTACAATAATTTTAAGGCAGAATGTGTGCCTTAGGATAAATGGTGACTCAATGCCTGAAAGAAAAAGGTCAGTTCCCCTTGGAGATCCCCTTGCCTCTTTGCCCTCCAGCAATGGCAGGTGCAGCAGCTCTGCTGAGGCTCTTTATGCACACTGGGATGCTGAAGAGACAGAATCTAACCTCTCCATTCTAAAGGCAGCAGCAAGGATTATTGTCTCCTCTCTTCCCATTGTCACACTCAGCTCAAGCAGGCACTGAACACATCAACAGGATGATCTGCCTGCAGCCACCATCTTTCACCAGCTCTCCAAGAGCTTCAAATGTTCTAACATTTGAACATCTAGGCTGTTTAAAGAAATCATTGCATTTAACTAGGGAAACTGATTGGCTAGTCACCTGGGAGAAGAGCCCAAGCCCCACCTGGCTCCAGCTTCCTCTCAGGGAGTTGCAGAGAGTGAGAAGGTCTCCCCTGAGCCTCCTCTTCTCCAGCCTAACCAAGCCCAGTTCCCTCAGCTGCTCCTCACAACACTTGTGCTCCAGACCCTTCCCCTCCTTCCTTGCCCTTCTCTGGCCACACTCCAGCACCTCACTGTCCTTCTTGGAGTGAGGAGCCCAAACCTGACCCCAGGATTTGATGTGTGGCCTCCCCAGTGCCCAGCCCAGGAGGCCAATCCCTGCCCTAGCCCTGCTGCCACACCAGTGCTGATGCAAGCAAGGATGCTGTTGGCCTCCTTGCCCACCAGGGCACTCTGCTGCCTCATCTTCAGCTGCTGTTGACCAACACCCTCAAATCCTTTTCCACTGGGCAGTTTCCAGCCACTCTGCCCCAAGCCTGTAGCCTTCATGGGGTTGTTGTGAGCCACCCAAATGCAGGACCCAGCACCTAGCTTTTTGAGCCTCATCTAATTGGCCTTGGCCCACTGATCCAGCCTGTCCAGCTCCCTCTGCTGAGCCTCCTACCCTCAAGCAGATCAACACTTTCTCCTAACTTGGTGTCCTCTGCAAACTTAGTGAGGGTGCACTCAATCCCCTCATCCAGATCACTGATGAGGAGATTGAGCACAACTGGCCCCAACACTGAGCCCTGGGAAACACCACTGGTGACCCCTGGAAGAATCTTACCTTTCATGGCTTCATCCAAACAATGAAGGACCCAGCAGCAAGGGCCACTTCACTTCCACTACTGCTGTCACATTATGTCTCCAACTCCTCAGACAAATAGTTTTAAAACACATCTTTCAGCCTCAGTTTTGTCAGCAATGTCATTAGCTGGGGAAGAAAGATGTCAGCAGAAAAGCCAACAGTACAGATCTGCAGCAGGAGGGGAGAGTCAGGAATGTGAGGAGATAATGATGCCTGGTGCCTCTGATCAGAGAGAATTAGACTTCAAACCACGAAATGAAGGCAGACACTGTGGCAGCAGATGAGGAACAGACTCCCAAAACCATCATTCTGAGGAATGAAGCAAACCTTGGCATGTGGAAAGGCACAAGGAGAAGGAAGAACTGGAAACATCTAAGAGTTGGATCAGGAAGCACTCCAACACATGAATGAAGAACATACTTGGAAAATAAAGAAAGAAATCCTACCTGGAACCACCAGAGAAACATGGCCACTTGAGAGACATCTCAACAGCTGAAGGAACTCCTAAGGAATCAGTGAGGAGAGCAAACAAATGAAAGGCTCTTTGGGAGAAGAAAATCTACACAGGAGGAGTTACTGCTCTGTCCATGTTTCTCTTGATCTCTCTGGAGGCTTATTACTGTAGGCAAGGTGATGGAAAGGTCCCTGATTTCTCTCTGCATTCTGAAATGCTGGGGTAGACATAAGATATATCTGTGGCAGTGTCTAGATACAGATATACACAGACCTCTTTCTGCTTTCCCAAGAAGAAAGAGAACCTTGGGAAAGCTTTGCCAGGTGTTGACACACAATAAGGAAGCAAAGACAGGCAAAAGGCACAAAACATGGGCAACATGGAAGTGAAATTGAAGCTTTAGGACACAACTAAGACCAAATGGCAATCAAAAGATGAGATGACTAATGAACAAGGCATTAGGTAAATCTAGAATCATTTCAGAGCATCACAGAATGGTTTAGGTTGGAAAAGACCTCAAAGATCAAGTCCAACCATTGACCCAGCACCTCCAGGCCACTAACCCATGGCCCCAAGAACCACATCTCCATGGTTTTTTGGGGAATTGTCCAGCTGGGTGCCAGGGGCATTACCCTTCATTCCAGATTTATTTAACATCTTTATTAATGACCTGGACTAAGGAATACACTCATAATAATAATAATAAGACCAAGGAGCTCTAGTGCCATGCTACAGAGGGGATTTGATGTTTGCAGAAGACAAGAAAGGACACCCACGTGCCTTGGGGCTGTCTTTCCCTAGCTGGCATGGGTGGGCAAGGTACAGGAAGGTAAAAATGTCATTTTATTCTGAAATGATATAGTCATCACCAATCAGAAACAGAAAGCAAAGGCTTCTCTGGTCCAGTTGAGGAGTTCCTTATCTGTGCAACACAAAACTAACACAACATCTCAAGCTTAGCCACACAAGGGAAGGGGGACTCAGAACCAAGGAAAATAAACTGAAGGTCAGGATTAAGCTTCTCTCCCTGAGGAATACTCTCCCCCCAGGGTTTGAACAGGGAGAACACTTTAGAGCTGCTCCAGTTGGAAAGAAATGGCCAAAGAGATGTATTTTAAATAAAGGAAGAGATCCCCAGCAGTGGGACTAGCTGTGAGAATAAAGAATCAATAATATATAAATAATAACAAAGTGTATATAGAACAATATGTAAATAATAATAGTGTTTATAAAGAAAATATAAATAATAATGTGTGTATAAAATATACATATAATAAAGTGTACATAAAGAATAATATATAAAGTGTATATAAAGAAAAGATATATAATAAAGTACAAATAAAGAAGAATATATAAATACTAAAGTGTATAAAA
>VWZX01010904.1:74878-95145 GCA_013399015.1 Galbula dea
GGAAAGAGCCAAAAAACCCCAGCCCTTTTCTACCCTAGCAAATATACAGAAGGATAATTAGCTCTCCTTTGTTAATCCTCTGTAAGGGTTCATTCTTGTGGAGAAGCCTGAGGAGGTTTGCCCTGCATTCTGCAGGCAGAGCTGCTCCTGGGTTTCATTGTGGGGAGAGAATGGAAGAGTTCAAGGGGGGGAAAAAAACCCCAACCCCAAAGGTGAAAACAGAATTGCTGATCAACTCCAGAGGATGAGCAGATTCTCACAGCTGACTTCTTTTTCTTCTACACCAGTATTTTATAGTCACACCCCCAAACATGTTAGGAATGAAAGGGAATTAATTAGGGAATTAAAGAGCCACTGGCTGGTGTCCATCGTTGTTCCACTGTCTGGTTTGGTCTTCAAAATCCTGGAAGCTGATGCAGTCAGACAGATGCAATTATTTTGCCCCTAAGCTACCACAGTGTGGCTTTTTGGGAGGCTTTAGGGTTGGAGTTGTTTTGCCTTACAGATAGAAAGCTGACTCTGGAGGTGTTGGAAGGATGTTATTCCTCCTTCTAGTAACCTCTCCTTACAAAAACTGAATTATCATGTCCATTTTTAGCTAAGCCTCTTTGAAGACTTCTAAACCCCATGTTTCTCTTCCATGCCAGGACCTCAAAACATATATAGGAAGAAGATCAGAGAATGATTAGAGTTGGAAGGGACCTTTCAAGGTCATGTAGTTCAACCTTCCTGCAGCAAGCAAGGACATCTCCAACTAGAGCAGGTTACTCAGAGCTCCAGACAACCTGACCTAGAATGGTTCCAGGGATGGGACATCTCCCACCTCACTGGACAGCCTGGGACAGGCTCTCACCACCCTGAGTGTGAAAAAAATAGATGAAGAGTCAGACTGTGTCTGAAAGCTACACAGTAGATGGTAAAGGCTTCACTGTGTCCTCTTCCAATCTGGGAGGACAAAGTTCAAGGTCATGCTCTGGTTTGACAGTTTCTGTGTGACAAATTCCTTCCTTTCTTGGTCTCTCACCCCCCCCTTCTACAAAATGCACTGACAAAACCTCACCTTGCAGCAGTCAAAGCACACACACCAATCCCACCAAGATTCCACTGTTCTTCCAGGTGTGTCCTTCAAAGGTACTGAGATGTCCAGGGGAAGGAACTCAGCACAAACCCAACAGACATGTAAAAACCAAAGGCTATTTGTTTTTCTCCATGCCTTAGGTCTTCTCCTTCTCCCAACTCCCCTTCCAACAACTCTGCTTCAGAAGGGACACTTTGTGTCTCCAACAAATTCAATCAGCAACTTTAAAAGGCTTTCTTTTTAAGATTAGAGCTTGCTGCTTTTTAAGCATGCTAATAAAGACAACTTCTAGAATGAACCAATCTGTCCATGTTTTAAGCTGAATTTCTAGTTTCAGAGCTGATTTATAAACCCTGGGGAATGGGATGTCTGTAACAGAAACATTCTTACATCCCTAATGACAGCTGTGCAAGCAGCAGCACTCACAGACACAGATAAAGACTGACACCAGGAAAAAGAAAAAAGAAGAGAAAATCCTTTACATTCCCAATGTAAATGATATTTAATTTGGAGGCACTGAATTATTTCCTGCTCTAGCAGAACTGCACACAGGAAGCACTGAGGTCTGCTCATTGTCATTGCTTTTGCTCTTTCAATCCCTTCATTTAGGGTGAAAAATTGCAAATCCTTTCTGCAGAGAGCACTGGAAATGCAGCAATACTCTTCAAGAGTTTTCCTGGGAATCCAAAAGCTCTGGTTTTATTTGAGTCATAGAATCCTAGAATGGTTTGGGTTGGAAGTGACCTGAAAGATCATCCAGTTCCAACCCCCTGCCATGGGCAGGGATGCCACTCACTAGACCAGGTTGCCCAGGGTCACATCCAGCCTGACCTTCAACACTGCCAGGGATGGGGCAGCCACAACCTCTCTGGGCAACCTGTGCCAGTGCCTCACCACCCTCTGGGTAAAGAACCTCCTGCTAATTTCTAGTCTAAATCTTCTCTCCCTCAGTTTATATCCAATCCTTCCTGTCCTATTGCAATTTGACCACTGAAAAGTCTCTCCCCTTCTACCCTGTAATCCCCCTTTGGGTACTGAAAGGCTGCTAGGAGATCCCCCTGAAGCCTTCTCTTCTCCAGGCTGAACAACCCCAACTCCTTCAGCCTGTGATGTGATCAGAACTTCTGCCAGATCTGCAGTCACAGAGACTGAGGATATGTTTTAAGCAAGCTGAGGTTTGACAGAATCATTCTGGCTGGAAAAGCCCCCTGAGACCATCAAGTCCAACCAGCCACCCAACACCACCATGCTCACCACTAAACCATGGCCCCAAGCACCACATCTACCTGTTTTTTGAGCCCCTCCAGGGATGGTGACTCCACCACCACCTCCCTGCTTTGGGGTTGGTTTTTACAAAGCCAGAAATCTCCTCCAGTGTTCTGGAAGGAACTCTAAGAGAGCAACTTATAAAATTCAGATGTATTATGTGCTTATCCACAGGAGATGCTGCTGGCTCTAACTGCTGTTAAAAGAGAGAAGACTCAGTCCCTGCCTGCAGAAGAAAAGGAGTAACACAGCCAGGATCTATCCACATTACTTCTGCATATCTATGCCCCCAAACAAACACATCCACATCAAGAATGGTTTCCTTCTCCCTCCTTCCCAATCCAGATCTAATTGCTTCTGTTGTCATATAATTGCTGCTTTCAAGCTGTTGGATTTCATTAACTCCTTTCAAAGAAAAGAAATGAACTTGCCAAGTTTGGTTATTGTTGAGGGACAGAATACAGACAATTCTAGGGACTTCTGGAAATAAGAGCTGTGACTTCTAGGGAATGACATCACTCCAAGCAGTAAGACTGCAAGATGCCTCCAAGGATCATGAGAACTGGCAAAATTGATTGAGATATTCACAAAGGCCAACTGGAAGTGAAGCTAATCCTCCTGTTGCTCCCTCTAGAGTGAGCAGGAGATGGGCTCTTCCACAAAAGCCACCACATTACTCCTGGCCTCTGAACCAGACAAGCCAGGACCTTTTCTCTAGACTGTTGAAAGCCAATGAACTGATGGCAGTGCACTTAACCTCTGTGAAGGTCTGTCCTGGCTTCAGCATTATGCCAGCTTTGTGTGTGTTTCACTGCAGGAACCAGAAAGTTCCTCCTGACCATCCTGTAGCAATGCAGAGTGAGCTCTAGGGTCATGAAAGACACCTACTGATGTCCTTCAGACACCAACACAGCATCTGCCCAGGAGCTCCAGCCACTGGTCAACTGACACTCCCCAAACCCAAAACACACTCTAGAGTTTGTCCCTATTTACAGGTAAATGACAACCCAAAACCATTGCAAACTGGCAGAAGCAGGAAAGAATAATCCCTCAGGATGATTACATATTATCTACATTATCTGTATTACCTATATCTCTGTGTCTACCTATATATCTGTGTCTATCTCTATCCCTCTCAAGCCCTATCCCTCTCAATCTCCACCCCTGTCTACATCCCTCTCTGCCCCCATCCCTCCTCTCTGTCCCCACCACCCCTTCTCTGTCCCCACCACCCCTTCTCTGTCTATATAAAACACACACTTGTGCCACGATTAGGAAGGACAGAGGCATTTGAAGTTAGCTGAGTTAACTCCAGCCTGGCAGGATTTATATCCTTGGCAGAGTCAAGAGTCACCCCAAAGAAAGCAAAGCACTTACTTATTCCATGCCTGCCTCAGGTTTTTGGGGCTGTACTGTGTAAATCGTTCTGCAAGGGAAAAAGAAAGAGGCACATTTAATTATTTATGCTGAAACCAGAGTGTTCTGTGTTCTTTCAGATCTATTTTACTGCTGCCCATTCTCTGTGTAACTGCTGCAGCTCAAGTCCCAAGACAGGGAAGGAAAATGAGCAGAGGGTTCATTGCCCTACAACCAGGGAGGGAAAAACTCCAAACCACTGTAGCCCAAAAAAGACCCTAACTTCTCCAGCCAAGGCAACTCATCATGACCTAAAGCTCCTTTACTACAGCATCACCAAAAAGTGGAATTTTTACAGTAGTTACTTGACTATCATTGTGTATATTATTGTGGTTTGCATGGCCATGTGTGTCAGGCAGAGCCACACTTGCTCCTGTGCCTCCTGAGAAGCATCCAGGCAGGAGAGGGAGGTCACAGAGAAGTGGATTTGAGCTGAGTAAAGGGGGAAAAAACCCAAAACCACCAAACAAAAACAGAAAACCCAGCAACAAACAAAATCAACCACTTTTTTCCTCCTAGTAGAAATGGGATCATTGGACAACTTCTAGCCAAGGAAAGGTTCAAGGGGTAGGTGGTGTCTCAGAGTTGAGGCACACAAGCCCTTCTCCAGCCCCTGCACCTTCACAGCTACATTTCTGTTCATTGAACAGAGAGGAGAGGAAAAGGTGTGAGGCACCAGAACCTCTAACACACCTGCCAAAGCCTGCACTGGAATGGACCTCTTTAGCCTGCAGGCAGGCAGGGACTGAGATCCATGGTGGAAGCTGCAGCCAAATAATGTCAGGCTAGAGATAAGCAGGTTTGGGTACACATCTTCAACAGGGATGAAAATGTAGCCTTTGGAAGCTTCTAGCAAGGGCTAGACTAGAAAGCTTGGCCCTTCAAGCCTGAAAATCAAGATAGATTTCCTTCTGGAAGGGTCCCTCCAGCTCAGCAGCAGCAGGACTCTGTTGGATGCAGCTGTTCTGGGGCTTAGATTAAATGAAAGGATGATAATGATGTGCACTCATCCTACTGTGCAAAGCTGTAAGTCTAATTTAGGAGAGGTCATTTTCAACTGCCAGCACTTGTATCCTCTCCTTCTAAAGTTCTTGTTGTGACCAAAGTGGAGGACCTGGCTTTGTTAGTAGAATTTCTAGTACGATTTAACTCAGCTTCTGCTCTCCAAAGAATCCCAGAAGCATTTGGACAATGTTCTCAGACACAGGGGTGACTTTGGGGTTGTCCTGTGCAGAGACAGGAGTTGGACTTCATGGTCCTTGTGGGTCCCTTCCAGCTCAGGTCATTCTAGGATTCACTGATCAACAGAGCCTCTGTATTTCTGTAGAACAACTGCAAAATGGAAGCAGATGTGAGCAACCAGAGGGAAGGAATGCCTTGAGCTGGTTGATTTGACAAACCTGATGCACTAGGAAAAAAATATACATTATTCTTAAAACAACTGCTCCTAAATTGCACTGAGCTTGAGGACTTCAGAACAAACCCTGTGCCAAAAAGCTCATCCATGACTGCATTAAGTGCTCTCAGAAACACCAATCTTCTCCTTTTTTTTTCCTTCTAGAAATAAGCAGCATTTCTATTTCTGTTTGGTTCTTCTTCCCTTCAGACAACAGCACACTGCTCTCCATGCCTCCTCCCTGACCTGCCCACATCTCTCCACTGCAAACATCATTATCTGCCTGACAAACATGCTCTAGCTGACAGCCCTGCATCAAGGGCAGGTTCAAACAGCAGTACAGTGCAGCACAAGTCACTGGTGAGCTTATTAACAGAGCTCTGGAGGAACCTACTGCTCTGCTGGGAGAATTGGGAAATAAAACAACAAATCACAACCACTTGCATTTTAAGGAACATAGAAAACAAGATGAGGATTTGGGGGTTGGTTGGGGTTTTTTTGCCTCTTTTATCAGCCAGAAAAACACATGAACTATTAAACCTTTGCCTTGAAAGGGCCTAGAACAGGCAAGAAAAAGCTACAGAGGGAATTAGAAGCAGACAACATTTGGATTTTTTTCAGCTCCCTTTTTAGCACTATTGATAATCAGCTTCCAGCCTCAACCAAAGAACTTAAAATGCAGTTTGACTTCAAGGCATTTTAGTTTTTATGTTGTTAATCAAAACATGCCAGTTAATATGCATTCCTTGATTCATGTTCTCCTCTGTTTAAACCCAAATGTGATCAGCTTCAATGCAAATATTGAAACACCACCACCATTAATATTTTCAGAAGGCTATTAAATGGCTCTTCCTTCCATTTAAATTAGAACTCTGAAGTGACTAACACTGTATTGTGATGTCTGAGACTCAGGGGCTAGATTTATCAGAGAGCCAACCCTAAAAAGTCTTTAAATGCCATTAGCTAAAGAGATAAAGACCACACTGCCAAGCCTCTTTCCAAACACTCCTTGCAGCACTAATGTGAAGATCAATCTCAACTGGAGTTTGATCACAATCTGGAGTTAAACTTTGCTTTTTGTCTGCCTTCTGAGAGAAATTACTTTGACTCCTTACCCTCCATCCCCACCCCCTCTCCTCCCTTTCCAACATCACCTGCTTTGGAAAGATGGATGGATGGAGAGATGATGGGTGGATACATGGATGCATGGATAGATGATGGACAGACAGATAGACAGATAGATGGAAATACAGATGATGGATAAATGGATAGATAAATGGATGGAGAGATGGAAAGACAGATGATGGATAGATAGATACATGGATGGAGAGGTGGAAAGGTAGATGATGGATAAATAGGTACATAGATGGATAGAGAGATGGAAAGATGGATGGATCCCTACATAAGACAGATGGATAGGTACAGACAGACAGATGGAAAGATGGATGGATAGATACACAGACAGATGGATGGATAGGTGATAGGAGAGAGATGCTGTTTCCTGAAGTCCCTACTGAGCATGAGCAGAAAATGGCATTTGAATAGCCAGCATTGTCTAAAGCACTGAATTATTCAGCTACCTAGCTGAGCCTTGCTCCCTTGTGTCTGTCCTAGTTACTTTAGCTTCTCAGTTAGAACTGAGAGGAACAAGACTGAGGCACAGAGAAAGCTCAAAGAGCAGCCAGCTTTTAGCTTTAAATATTCACAGAATGATAGAATAGGTTGGGTTGGAAGGGACCTGAAAGATCACCCAGTTCCAACCCCACCCCAGCCATGGGGCAGAGATGCCACTCACTAGACCAGGTTGCCCAGGGTCACATCCAGCCTGGCCTTGAACACTGCCAGGGATGGAGCATCCACAACCTCTCTGGGCAACCTGTGCCAGTGTCTCAGCACCCTCTGGGGAAAGAATTTCATCCTAACATTTATCACTTAAGAGTATTTGTAAGGCAGAAAGTAACCAAAGATCTCCAAGCAGGCAGACAAAACCCAGGCTGCTTTCTGACTTTTTCAATGGCAAACCAAATGATGATAAAATCAGAGTTTCCCTATTAGGGGCTGTTAAAATGCTGGAGGTTAGGGGCTGAGGTGATGTAAAGCCACCCCCAGCTAGCCTGAGGAACACATTCCTTATTCAAGCCTCAGAACTACTCTGCACATTAAGATGTCAGAGATCCTTGCTGTTTAGGCACTGCCTTCTGTAACAATCAGACCCTTGGCCACTCAAGGAGAGAAAAAGCCTAATGCCATGTTTCTCCAGACATGCTTCTCCTAGGACACTCTGATTAGCTCTCTGCAGCACAGGACTGAGCCCTAGCAAACCACAGCATGAAAATCACTTCTGGAAGGCTGCTTGCAAACAAGGAACACAATGACATCTTACTTCTGCTCTCCATCATCCTCCCAACCCCACAGGCATTTAAGGTGCCCAGCATCTGGTTTCTTTACCCCACAGTAACTGTTCCCCACTGACATTTGCTGTTCAAATGCTCTTTGTTCCTTCACCCTTCCACATCTCAGGTTGTAGCATCCAAGCCTTGCCTGAGTGGATGCTGGGATCCTCATGGCCAGAGCTCTTTGCACTTCTCAGTTTTATCAGTTCTCTTGGCAGTGAGCAGCCTGACAAAGCCCAGGAGCCACTTTAACCCCAGGTTGGCTGGATGGAAATGCAGCAATCTGACTCAAATCATGGAACTGGTTAGGATTTGGAAAGACATTTCAGAAGTTGCCTCCTGCATTCCTCTGCTGAGGAAAGGAAAAGAGAAGTCCTCTTCAGTGTCCTCTTCTACAGCATGAACCTCCACTTTGGGCTCCACAGAAGTCAGGAAAGAAGAAGCTGGCAGATCCAGACACTGAGGGCATCTTCTCCAGGGTGCACCAACAACTTCAGACCAACAGGGAGGGGAGGAGACCAAGCTCTGCAGAAGAGGCCAGAGGCAGCCTTGCCATGGCCACAACACTTGTGTGCACAGAAAGGCTGGAGCAACAAAGAACCTGGCACCCATGACCAAACACCTCCAGTGACACCAATGGCATGAGCAAACAGTGACATTCCAGCCCTGCCCATAGGTCAGGACATGCTTCAGGTGCTCAGAGACACCAGAGGTCTTCTGGTGCTCTAACAATTCCACACTTGACCAGTAAGTCCATTTTTGGGGTATGGAAGGCAAGTGTTGGTTGTCTGGTTAGATTATGCTTTATGCTGTCATTTCTAAACTCAAAGAAGGAACTGCATGACAAAAAAACCTCAAATAAATGAATAAAATGAATAAAATTAAAATCTTTTTAGCCAAAAAAATCAAAGAAATTAATAAAAAAATCTTTTTAGCAAAAAAAAAAAATCAAATAAATGAATAAAAAATCATTTTAGCAAAAAAATTCAAATAAATGACTAAAAAAAATCAAATAAATGAATAAAAAAATCAAATAAATGAATAAAAATCAAATAAGTGACTAAAAAAATCAAATAAATGAATAAAAAATCAAATAAATGAATAAAAAAATCAAATAAATGAATAAAAANTTGACCAGTAAGTCCATTTTTGGGGTATGGAAGGCAAGTGTTGGTTGTCTGGTTAGATTATGCTTTATGCTGTCATTTCTAAACTCAGCAAAGAAGGAACTGCATGACAAAAAAACCTCAAATAAATGAATAAAATGAATAAAATTAAAATCTTTTTAGCCAAAAAAATCAAAGAAATTAATAAAAAAATCTTTTTAGCAAAAAAAAAAAATCAAATAAATGAATAAAAAATCATTTTAGCAAAAAAATTCAAATAAATGACTAAAAAAAATCAAATAAATGAATAAAAAAATCAAATAAATGAATAAAAATCAAATAAGTGACTAAAAAAATCAAATAANAATGAATAAAATAATTCTTTTTAGCAAAAAAAGTAGAAAATAAATGAATAAAATACAATCTTTTCAGCAATAAAATAAAATAAATTAATAAAATAAAAATGAAAATCCTTTTAGGAAGGCCAGGAAGGCTAAAGGGTGATGCAAAGGGAGTGCAGAAGGTGGTAGGTGTCCAGAAGAGACCTTTTTGCCTTCTGCAGTGCTCTCAGAGCAGGGATGAAGGAGCTCAGAGCTGCTGCACTAGCAGCCTCTGAAGATGAGCTAATTACCAGCCACAGCAACCACTCTGACTTGCAGAGCTCCAGACTTCCCAGCTGTGGAAAGCAGCTGAGAGAACAAAGCCCACAGCAAGCAGAGCTGGTGACACCACCAAATGACCATGTCTTCTCTTCTTCTCTTGGAGGCATCTTCCCTCCTGCCCCCCTTCTGCATCTGCCTCCATGTGATGGATGGAGAGCTGACACCATCCCCAGGCTGGGAGGGAAGGAATCCCCAGCAAGTCCAAGACAATGCCTGAGTGAAAACGAGATTTAATGCAGTGCCTGCTGTGGATTCCTCTCCTGATTGTGCTTCTGTGGGAAGAAACCCCCAGCCCTGGAACAGCCTTGGAAGCCAAAGAGGACATGGAAAGCTGGGAATTTCTTGGCTGCCATCTACTGTTCACAACCGTCCTGTAGCACACAGGAGGAGGAAACAGAGCACAGACGATGAGCACTCACTGACAGCTCTCCTCACCCTGCTTGGATCAAACCCACGTCTCTGGACTGCTGCTAGAAACCACTCTGGCTCCATCAGGATTCTCTCTACACCTTCTCATCAGTCCCAAGAAGGACAAACACAAAAGCTTGCAAGCCACACTGATGTAGGGAAGGAAAACTGTAATATTTTTAGTATTTCTAAGAGAACTTCAGTCTCTTTGTCCTTTTCATCTTCTCTGCCTCTCTGCTGCCCCAAAGAAGCCACCATGACAGACTCCCAGAATCATTGTGACTGAAAAAAGACCTCTGAGATCATTTGAGTCATCCTGCAGAGCTGAGGAATGAGACAGGCTGGAGAGAAAAGGGAAGCTGCCTCTTCATGTCTGCTCCCTAGGATGAGCTGGAAATGAGGTTTAGGTGGCATAGGGCACCAGGCTGTCACAGGTCAGGGCAAAAGCTGAAGGGCAAATCATCTGCAGTAAAGGAGAACCAGGAGTGGACTGAGAGACCTCAGGCCTGCAAGGACAAAACCATCTGAAATGAGGTTTGTGGGCTAATTCTGCCACTCACTTCCAGGCTTTAATCATGTGATTAGAAACTGAAGACTCATCCTCATCAAAAAATGCTGGGAGCCAATTAAGGGCTTCACCTGAGAGCACCTACCAACCTTGGCTTTACCAGCTAGTCCAAAGCCACCCACAGCAGGTCCCACAGGTTCAGGTTGCTCAGGTCCTGTCTGGTCAGGTTTTGAACAGGATGGAGATGTCAAACCTCTCTGGGCAACCAGTTCACCACCCTCACCAGCCAACTTGTCTCCTACTGAGTCACCTGCTTGGCATGTTGAAGAATCAGCACTTCCACAAACCCTACTCTCTGTCTCTATTAGATGCCCAGCATGAGGAAGCTAACCAGGTAATTCCAGTCTCCAGGGAACAAACTTCTCCCTCTCACACCAAGGTCTCAGAGGGTGAAACAGCTTCTCAGGGATGGTTGCAGAAGATGACAACTTCAAGTGTAACACACATGAAAGAAGTGAGCCCTAACAGATGGCCTAATCCTAACTTCAGCTTTCACCAAGTCTTTCAGCACTCCAGAAAGTTCTGGGTGGTTTGCAAAAAAGTAGGCATGAAGCTGTCACCAGTCTGGAAGGTGGCTGAGGAATGCAAGGAGGTCAGGGCTTATATTGGAATAAACAGGAGAAAATGATAAGAAAAGACCCAACCCAATCCAAAACCAAAGCAAGCCAAGAAATTCAAACAACAAAAAATGAAGCAGCTAGAAAAAGGGAATGATGGAAGCTTGTGGGTGGGGATGTAACTCTCTGAGTCCTCTATGTCCAGGAAGAGAATTTGGGACTTCAACCTACCTGGTTTGAAATGGGGTAGAGAGTGGACTCCAGGCCATGTGTCTTCATTGGGTGTCCCAAGTACCTGTGCACAAAAAAAGGAGGAGAAAAAAAAAAGGGGGGGAAAAAAGAGAAAAATAAAAAGAAGAGAAACCCAAAAATTGCTTTAATGGAAAAGACTCAACAAGCCAAAGCATTGCACAGTCACTCCTCACTCTGGCTTCCAATCTAAACCTTAAACAGGTTTAATTACTGAGGGGAAAAAAATCAAACTCCTACCATGGTTTTAAGGTACCAAGGAGTCAGTAACATCTAACTGTTCATGGCAGGTTATCTATTTAACCAGTACATGTTAAAGCTACTTTTCATGGATAGGTGTCCAGCTGCCTGCATGTCTCAGAGCACTGGTGGTACAGAGGACAGATATTATAGCTCTGAAATCATTTCAATCCCTACTGAAGTGATTTCATCCCTCTAAGCTGACCAGATACTTCATAGATGCTGGGACAGAAGAGTTGCACAGCTGAAGTGGATGACCAAGAGCATGGCATGAACAAGAAGGTAAAGTGAAAAGTTGCCATTTGAAGTTGACATAAGACACAGAAAAACAGTAATATGTTAGGAAATAGAGACTTTAGTGACTCATGCAGTAGCTTTTGTTTCTCTTCACTCCCCTGAGCCTCCTCTTCTCCAAACTAACCAAGCCCAGTTCCCTCAGCTGCTCCTCACAACACTTGTGCTCCAGACCCTTCCCCAGCTTCCTTGCCCTTCTCTGGACACACTCCAGCACCTCCATGTCCTTCTTGGAGTGAGGAGCCCAAAACTGACCCCATAATTTGAGGTCTGCTCTAGCCCTGCTGCCACACTAGTGCTGATAGAAAACTAATATGTATTAGTGTCTGCTGCCATATAAATATGCTTTAAAAGCATTAAAGGAAGGACCCTCTAGAAGAGCTGTTGCACTTCTTCAGCTCCATAAACTTGTTCATGTTGATAAAATTCAGGCTTAAGAAAAAACAGTTAGAACCAAGCCTGGGAAGCTAAAACACAAACAATTTCTCTTTGACTCTGCCAGAAATATCTTCCACAAAATTTAGAAATGGCCTTAAAATCCTGAGGCAAAAGTAAGTGACCTCTTAAATAGAATGACAGAATGGTTATTGTTGGAAGGGTCCTTTAGAGGTCACCTAGTCCAGCCTCTGCCATGAGCAGGGACACTTAGAACTAGATCAGGTTGGCCAGAGCCCAGCACAACCTGACCTGGGATGGTTCCAGGGATGGAACATCTCCCACCTCTCTGGACAACCTGGGCCAGGCTCTCACCACCCTCACTATGAGAAATTCTTCCCTAGGTGGTGTGCTTTCTGACTCTGGGGTCTCCAATCTGTAAAGCACTTTACAATACTAACATGTTTTTCATCTAATTGCTCCACTACCAACTCCAACCAGCAAGGAATCCAACAGAGATGTAGGATGAGCAGTGAAAACAGAGCACCAAGGTGTCAGAGAAGCTAAGGTGACCCCAGAGGTGCAGAGAGGCAGGATAGGTTCATGTGGTTATTGGGATATGCAGATGCACTGATTGGATTTGTACACAGTTTGTAGGTCCTTCTGAGGTATGTCTTCATCAGCATCTTGGCCCTGCAAGCCTGACTCATCAGCACACAATAATCATTTCATTATTGGCACAAAGGAGAGCACAAATCTCTTGTTAGATACAGAAGAAGGTGGAAGCCTCGTTGACACTGGCACTAAACCAATTTGCAGATGCTCACTTAGCTTCTGCATTCATCCAGCTCCTGGTGCCAAGCCCAGCCTAGACCAGGAGAGGGAGCCCAGGAATTAGAAACCAGACATCCTTCCTCAGTTTAAAAGTGAACAACAAGGGTCCTCAGCTTTGCAGATCAAAGGGATGTTCTCTAAGTGTCCCAAGAACATCAGCCACATCCTCCTAAAAGCTTGACCTCAACCA
The DNA here is from genome assembly GCA_013399015.1 of Galbula dea. NCBI lineage: Eukaryota > Metazoa > Chordata > Aves > Piciformes > Galbulidae > Galbula > Galbula dea. The sequence continues at coordinate 87,911 of VWZX01010904.1, forward strand.
TGGCTTATTTTAGAGGAGACTTCAGGCAGCTAAGGCACTCTACAGCTGAGAGTAAACCCACCCAGCAAGACCTGAAACTTCCAGTGCAAGGCAGAGTATTTCTCAGACCAACTCAAGGCAGAGCCTGCAGCTAAGAAATGGGTTATTCTGATTTTTAAAGGAACACTGGGTCCAGCAGGAGAGGACTTGATGGGAGATCGCTTCTGTAATGAATCTGAGGGGACTCCACTTCTCTTTCACTACTTTTCCAATCCATTTCTTTAACAACATTCTAGCACAGGTAGAGAGGTGGGGGTTGGTCTCTTCTCCCAGGTGACTAGTGATAGGAGAAGGGGAAATGGCCTCAAGTTGCACCAGGGGAGGTTCAGGTTGGGTATTAGGAAGAATTCCTTCCCTGCCAGAGTGGTTAGGCATTGGCCCAGGCTGCCCAGGGCAGTGGTGGAGTCACCATCCCTGGAGGGGTTCAAAAACCATGTAGATGTGGTATTTAGTGGCATGGTGGTGACAGGTTGACAGTTAGACCTGATGATCATCCTTCTGCCACAACATGGAAATTCACAGGATCTGACTATCACCAAGCAAGGAGGAGAAGGCAGCAGGGACACAGCTGTGGTTTGGGCTAAGATGACACAGTTAGTGCCCACAGAAAGAGACCTGTGAGCATCACCTTGCAAGAGATGCTTTTTTCAGCAGCAATCAGCCTTGCTTGGATGAGGTGGGATTAGGCAACCCAAAGCAATGGCTTCTGACACCTGCTAGAAAGGAGATGGAGAGCACAGGTAGCAGCATGGTGCTGCTACCTTGCACCAGCATGCTGAAGGATCTGCCTTGTTTTGCAGCTTGCAAAAGAGAATTATGGGACCAACATGGAAAAGGAAAGCAGAGGAGGAAGGGAGAACCCCAATGAACTCCAGAAGCTGTTCTCTTACAGCTGACCTCCTCACCCTGACTATCCTGTCACAGTCCACCACTTCTCATCCCAAGCATGCCACCAGGAGTCCTATCTTCTTCTATATTTTAACACTTTTTTCTTTCCATTTCCTGTTCCAAACCCATGACAAGAATCACCAATGGACTGCAAAGAAACTTTTACTGCCCACTGAGAACTCTCTGGGTAAAATAAAGATCAACTTGCTTGCTTTCTCTCCTGATAATCTGTTTCTCAGGGAGGTAAACATTCAGCTTGCCTGGGGTGATATCCTGTTTTATTCAGACCTAATTGCTAAGAGAAGAATAATCAACACCTTTCCCATCTGGGAGGGATGAAATGTTTTCCAGGGACCAGGATGGGGATGGTTTCTGTAAGGAAAACTCCCAAACCTCCTGGGGTTCTGCTGCTCCACACTCCATCCTCTCTCATAAACAAGAGAAAATGACCCCCTCATTCAGAACTTGCTGTTCAAAAGCAGAATCAGATCCCAATTTCATCTGGAGGGTGAGAAATCTGTTTAAGCCAAAAGAAGAGATCTCCAACACAAGAAGGCAGCCAAGGACCAAACATCCTTAACTGCCAGCTGGGTCAGCATTGTGCCACTCCACCACCACAATTAATCATGCTGTCCTGCTTCCAATCCAAACCCCACATTCCCTATTTAATAAGGTCATTCTGGGGAACCATTTAGCCAGAGAAGTCATCTGAATCTCCTGTGAGAGGGGCAGCAGTGCAGATCTTTCCCATCATTAAGAAGGGACAAGCATTCCCATTCCCACCTCAGTGTTTGGAGGGACAAAGCTGTGCAGAGCTGAAGTAATGCTTTAACCTTTGTTAGATCTGATGGTTCTCATGGAAAGGCAATGGTTTGGACTCCAACAAGACCAAGAACATGCAGCCTCTGGGATTCTTCAGGGTTTGGGAGCACCAGAGCAGAATGAGAAATGAGCTCAGCATGCAAATGAGTTTCCTTTCCTTAGACAACACTGATGGAAATCAGGCTGAGCAGTTTGCTGAACTGTCAAGTTTTTCCATGTTAGGTCAACTTTATGAGCAAACAAAGTTTAGTCAACTAAAAGTCAGGAGGAGAAATCCTTTTTTCTCTTCTTTTTTTCCCCCCTACAATAAAAAAAGGGATTTATTGGAAAATGGCCTAGAATTTTAACTAGGAAAAGTTACATGCTGGATGTGAAAAACACCACCTTCTTTTCTTTTCCTTCAGGATCATCAAGATCCTGGCTTGGATCAGCACTAGTGTGGCAGCAGGGCTAGGGCAGGGATTGGCCTCCTGGACTCAGCACTGGGGAGGCCACATCTCCAATCCTGGGGTCAGGTTTGGGCTCCTTACTCCAAGAAGGACATGGAGGTGCTGGAGAGTGTCCAGAGAAGGGCAAGAAAGGTGGGGAAGGGTCTGGAGCACAAGTGTGTGAGGAGCAGCTGAGGGAACTGGGCTTGGTTAGGCTGGAGAAGAGGAGGCTCAGGGGAGACCTTCTCACTCTCTGCAGCTCCCTGAGAGGAGGCTGGAGCCAGGTGGGACTTGGGCTCCTCTCCCAGGTGACTAGAGATAGGAGAAGAGGAAATGGCCTCATGTTGTGCCCTTTGTCTGGGTGAGTTGACCCAGCTAATGCCACAGCCCCTCCTGAGCAGTCACTGTTAGGTAGATCTCAACCACCTCTGCCATGCTCAGGGAAGTGTGGTGTTACCACTTGATATTCTCTGTGAGCACCAAGTCTGTGCAGTAGTGAAGACCAAAGGAGGAACTTCATCCTTTAGCTTAGTATTTGCCTCCTTCCCTGGAGTTGCTACAAAACCATCTGGCCCCAAGGCTGAGTTATGTGCTCTAAGTGACCCTGCTGGAGCAGGGAGGTTGGACTGGATGACCTCTGGTGCTCCCTTCCAACCTGAACCACTCTGGGATTCTCTGCTAACAAGTTAGAAATACATTCAGCAACTATTTGAGTATTTGTTGACTCAGAGGCTGCTGACTGACAGCTGCAGTGAGGCTTCCTCCAGCTCTGCTGGGCATGATGGATGACAGCTGGGTGTCAAGTTTAATACCCAAAAGAGAGAGAGAGAGACAGAAATGGAATTGCCTCAATGTGAAGTTGTTTCTTCCCATCAGCAGCTCAGCAGTTCAGTTTCCATGTGCTGCTTGCATGAGAGAAATACCTTTGCAGCAGAGAGGAAAGCTGTTGCACCAAGGCAGAGAGCTGGGAGGAGGAGGAACAGAGCAGGCATCACCACACACCCAGCACTGTAGAGCCTCAGGACAGAACCACAGAATCATAGGCTGGCTTGGGTTGAAAGGGAGCTTCAAGATCATCCAGTTCCAATCCCCTGCCATGGGCAGGGATGCCACCCACTAGAGCAGGTTGCCCAAGGCCACATCTAGCCTGGCCTTGAACACAGCCAGGGATGGAGCAGCCACAGCTTCTCTGGGTAACCTGTTCCAGTGTCTCACCACCCTCTGAGGAAAGAATTCCTTCCTACCATCTCCTCTACCTCTCCTCTCTTTCAGTTTCAAACCATCACCCCTTGTCCTATCACTCTCTGCCCACAGAAAAAGTCTCCTTCCCTCTTTTTCAGAAGCTCCCTTGAAGTACTGAAAGGTCACAGTAAGATCTCCCTGGAGCCTTCTCTTCTCCAGGCTGCACAACCCCAACTCTCTCAGCCTGTGCTCATCCCAGCAGAGGTATCTCCAAGCCCAGGATCAAATGAAATCCCCAGTGACAGAAATACATTAGCAGTAGAGAGGAAAACTCTTGCACTGAGGCAGAGAGAATATTACAGCTGAGCTGACTGAGCTGCTGAGCAACTCATCTGGAAAAAAGAAAGAGAAAAAAGAAAAGAAAAGAAAACAAAACAAAACCCCCAAAAGTAAGACCAGGAAAATTCTTTTTCTCACCTAATAATCCTGGGGAGCCAACATACATCAAGCCCTGCATATTAAGCCTGCTGCTCAGCATCCCAGAACAGCATGATCCTAGAATCAGATCAGAAGCTTGCTAGCTCCCTTCCTTTGTCAACTCAGGTCTTGATCTCCTCCTCATCTCCATTTGGAATGGATTGCTGAAGCCATGTGGAGCCCAGAGAAGCAGTGGGGGTTCTATCAAGGTTTTTTTGCTTGCTCAGTCTGCAGTAAATGAAGGGAGCCAGTCCTGCTGCCCTGGGAATGTGGAGGTCCAGGTGACAGAATGTTTGAGGCAGAGCAGGCATTAATAATGAGCTCCAGTTGTGCTGGCTATGTGCTGGAGATAAGAGCACTCTTCCTGGATGCCTAAATACCCTGCTGCTTCCTACACTCAACCTTAGCAGCATTCCTGAAGCAAAGCAATTTAAAAATGTCTAACCATCACAAAAAACAACCCCCAAAAATCCATTGCAAGTGATTGAGGGTCAAGTGTGCCTCCTACAACAAACCCCAGCATGATGCTCACTGACTTCATGCCAAGCAGCAGCCTTCTGCTGCTCAGAAAGCAGGACTGTTCCCCTTCTGAATCCCAGGAGCAGAGTGAAAAATGGAAGTCTCCAACTGCTACAGAAATCCTTTTTCTCCCTAAAAATGAGGGGCAGATCAGCCTGCTTCTGATGGAGAGAGACTGGGATAAAAGCAGCTGAGATAGTTGAAGTGGGGTAGGGGCAGAATCCCAGGAAGATATTCATTGTTAGCCAGAGAATCACAGACTGGTTTGGGTTGGAAGGGACCTTCAAGATCATCAGGCTCCTACTCCCCTGCCATGGGCAGGGATGTCACCCACTAGAGCAGGTTGCCCAGGGCCACATCCAGAAGGCAATGAGGTCACTGGGGAGGCTGTGACCTCACTCCAGGGCACCTTGGAAGCTACCAGTGGAATCTTTGGGAGGGCATCATGAGTTGGACTAGATGATCCTAATGGGTCCCTTCCAACTCTGGAGATTCTGTGATCTACCCCATTTTCCTGGCACTTTCTTTACCCATTGCCTTGCAAGTCCAGTCAGAGGGATGGGTTCATCTTCCTGACACCAGAAGGTCCATGCCCAGATGGGCAACAGGGAACTGCTTCTCTGGAGCTCCTGGAACTGTTCTCTGCTCACTGCAGAAGGCAGCTGCAAGGACTGGGGAGATCTGGAGAGCATCATGCCTACAGCTCCAAAGGGAACTGAGGGAGCTGGCACTCCAGCAGTCAATGATGAAGTGAATGGAGGCAAGTCCTCAAAAAGCCAAACCAAAACAGGAAGAAAAAGGGGAAATGGGTAAAGAAATAGAAGAAAATATGAAGAAACACAGACAAAGAGCTTCAGTGTCACCAGCAGTCAATAATGAGGGAGAAGACTGAAAGAATCACTAAGGTTGGGAAAGACCTCTAAGGTCATCAAGTCCAACCACTGACCCAACACCTCTATGCCACAGAAACATGTCAGCAAGTGCAACAGCTACATGGTTTCTGAACCCCTCCAGGCATGGTGACTCCACCACTGCCCTGGGCAGCCTGGGCCAATGCCTGACCACTCTGGCAGGGAAGAAATTCTTCCTAAAATCCAACCTGAACCTCCCATGCTGCAACTTGAGGCCATTGCCTCTTATCACTAGTCACCTGGGAGAATAGCCCAAGCCCCACCTGGCTCCAGCCTCCTCTCAGGGAGCTGCAGAGAGCGAGAAGGTCTCCCCTGAGCCTCCTCTTCTCCAGCCTAACCAAGCCCACTTCCCTCAGCTGCTCCTCACAACACTTGTGCTCTAGACCCTTCCCCACCTTCCTTGCCCTTCTCTGGACACACTCCAGCACCTCAGTGACTGTGTGGAAAAGTCTTTCCTTGGCTGCTCTGTTCCTTTCACAGCTCTGTAAGAGCTGACCTGTGCAGGAGTTAATTGTCTGAGTTATCTGCTGTAGCCACCTGATGAATTTTGTACTGCAGCACAACTTCCACACTGCACACCACTCCCTGGGGCATGGATGGATTGGATCCTTCTGTTCAGATCCAAACCCCAACCAGAATAATCCTTGGGTTTATAACTTGTAAAGAGAGCAATTCCTAATGATGCTTAGAGCACATTAGGAAGGCACTCACTGAAACTATTCAGCTAAGGGGGAACCAGACACTTCCATTAGGAAGCCTAATTAACTGAGAGTTAAAAATTAACTCTGATTTACCACAGATGCTAAAACTATCCAGTCTAAAATGTTCTTTTCTTGTTTGTTTGTTGTTTTTTTTTAGAAGCCCAAATTAAAGCAACACTAGCAATAAATTCTCCTCAACACTCATCCCTGGGTGTATTGATCTTGGCTTTTCCACACACCAGTAACTGTGAGGCTAGGGAAAATGGGAATATACAAGAGGTTTAAAAAAGCATCAAGATAGGTTTCTATGACATATCTATATCACTTTTTGGACTCTATCATATGATCTAGTGGAAAAAAAAAACCTTATTAAAGGATGTATTGAGTGTTGTTAGAATTCCACTTAATTTCCACAGCAAAAACACAGACTAAAATCTCCCTACAAGAAATAAGGCAAAGCCCCCAAAGAGCAATCCCAGAATTTCACCTCCTAGAAATAAGGAGGAAATTTCATCCCAAGAAATGAGAAGCAGAATAAGTGAAGTGAGCCAAAGCCTAAAACTGGCCCAGCAACTGACAGCTGAAAATCCAGAGGCTGGAGAACAGTCCAAAGCCACCCAAGGACCTGCTCACAACTGCTGCTTATGAAAGGCTTTCCCTCCTCCTCAGGGGCCAAAGAAGACTCCCAAATAAATCCTCTGCAGCTGAAATAAATGGCTACTAAACAAAAGAACCTTGAAAAGTAAGGGGATGCTGATGCATCTTGCTAGACTGAGGGAGGAAGCTGCTCATGTGATGCTTTCCCTGATGGCCACCTCAGTGGACCAGGAGACACTTTGGCTAGACTCTGGGTGAGCAGTGGCTTCCCTCAGTAAATCCACTCCACCAGAAGTAAAAAAACCCTCCACAAGCCTGGAAAGAAAAATGCCTAGGTGATGGTTTATGCTTAATATCAATTATCCCCCAACATGGCCCTGTCATCAGTGCCCACGAGCTGCCCAGGCACCTTCCAAAGGGCTCAGCCAGGCTGCAGAAGCAGCAGCCAAGGACTCCTGTTGAACTGAAGCATAAAGATGATTTCTGATTTCCCATCCTGTTTCTCACCTCCTTTCTCATCTTCTTTTTTGTCCTTTCTATGTCTACCCCACAAAAAAACCCCACCTGCCATGATGTTAGGAGAGCACCAACCAGAGTCAGCATGTGCAATGATCCAACTGGTTGCATTTCCACTGGCAAAGCTTTTTTCTCCCCCCCCCCCCCCCCCCCCC
>VWZX01010904.1:99916-256959 GCA_013399015.1 Galbula dea
AATATTTCAAGGGTTTAGGATATTCTGTGTCTATGGGGTTTAGTCCTTCATAAACCCTTGATGCATTGAAGCTTCATTTCCTTGCACTGACTTCCAGAGGAGTGTAAATCCTAGCATGGCCCAGGCTGGAAGGGACCTTCAAGATCATCTAGTTCCAACCCCCCTGCCATGGTCTAGCCATCCACTAGACCAGATTGCCCAGGGCCACATCCAGCCTGCCCAAAATGCAAGGATTAGGATAAAGTTACACCAGAGACAATGCAAAGTCATTTTCCTAGCTACTAGTCAGTCCTCATCAAGAGGGGGGGGAGGGGGAACCCAAAAACCAAACCCCAGAAGCTATACCAAAGGTTATCCCAATTCTTGCTGTGGGTAAATCTAATAGGTTTGGGGCAGCAGTAAATCACAGAGCTCCCCACACTGATTTCCATCACCAGCCTGACACCACTAATGCCTGGATCTCTTCATTAATAATTCTTTTATTGCCAGTGGCTACTGAAAAGCAAAAAAAAACCCAAACAAAATAACCCTCCCAATTAATAAAATACAGGAGGAGGATGTAAAGCTGCATGTGGATCATTAGCTTTTAGTTAATAGCCTGATGGCAAATGAGGTGTACAAATAGCCACCAGCCTTTGCCACCTGCTTCCTCCCAGCCCCTGCCCAGTGCTTAAGATGTGGGCTCCTCCTTCATGCAGCTGGGCTCAGGAGGAGCTTCACTCTTTGCTCCTTGGGAACCACCACAAAATGTCATTTCTCAGGGCTGCAGCAAAAGCTCTCTTGTCTTTTTCTTTTTTTTGTCCTTCCCTAAATGGAAGGAACAGCTCTGCTTTTGACCTCAGCATTAGGGGAATATTTAGAGCAGAGGCTGCCTAGTTTTGTCCTGGTGTAGATCATCAGGGAAGGACCCAGGAGAGCACATGTGAGCTTCTGTCACCAGGACATCATGCCACTGATTGCATCAAGATCCTCATGCTACCAACAGACAGAATCCTACAACTGTCAGAGTTGGAAGGGACCTGAAAGATCATCTAGTTCCAACCCCCCTGCCTGCCAGGGACACCTCCCACTACAGCAGCTTGCCCACAGTCCCAGCCAGCCTGGCCTTCAAAGCTTCCAGGGATGGAGCTTCCACAGCCTCTCTGGGCAACCTGTGCCACTGTCTCCCCACCCTGACAGTGAAGAACTTCCTCCTAATATCCAATCTAAATCTCCCCTCCTCTAGTTTGCATCCATTCCCCCTAGTCCTATCCCTACCTGACCTCCTAAACAGTCCCTCCCCAGCTTTCTTGTAGCCCCCTTCAGATCCTGGCAGGCCACTTGTGATAACAAATCCCCAAACTCCCTTGGATTCATGGGTGGGTAGGTTTCTCCACAGCTCCCTTCTTGCCAGCTCTAGGAAGTCACCAAGTGGCTTTCACAGAATTATGGCTTAGCTCTATCCTTAGTGGTGTCTAAATAAAGCCCCAAGGCTCCTTGTGCTCCTGCAGAGCTCACTCTCAGATGTGTTAAATAATCAGGAGTGACCTTAACATGCAGCTACACCTCTGACAGTTAAACCAGAAGTGCTGTCTCAGACAACTCAGCAAACTGGAGAAGGAAACCAAACAACAACTGAAAGCCCTTCTGCCACATACAATATGCATTTGCTCTAATCCAGCTTCTGATGTGGCAGGAGCTGAGCCTCTGCAGAAATTCCTACCACAGGAAAGAAATGGTATTACTAAGGCTTTGGGTTTTTTTTTTCTAAGCTTCTCCTACTTTGTAGAGAGCAGCAAAAATATCTAAGTGCTACAAATCAAGTGGCAGAGCAGGGCCCAAGTCATTTGTCATTGGCCATAAACCTCACCACCTCCATCCCTCAGCAACTGCATCACTTTCAGACCTGTATGACATACTCTGTAGAAGAGGAGACCACTTCTTGCTATTAGGGAAGATGGAGTTATTGTGTTCTCACTCAGCACTCCTGCATCACTAGAAAAGTCTTGATGAAAACATGACCTGGATTTGCTGCAGTGGCATTTTAAGCCTTTCCTGGCCATGTCATTTGGATGGCTTCAAGTTGTACCACCACATGAAAACAAAAGGTGCTTTTCACCTCACCTTACAGTTACCTCTAGATTCTAACATCATCAGAATCCTAAAATGAGGTTGCCTTCATCAAAGACACTTCAACAACAACAAAATAACTGCATTTTTCTGAAGCTTCCTCCAATGGAACAAGTTCTAGAGATTTAAAATGCCAAATACCCCAAGAAAAATAATCTAGCATCTTCCAGAGCATGAGACATTCTTTGTGAGGAAAAGAAGTTCTTCCCACATCTCTGCTCCTTGAATCAATGTGCATTGCTTCTACCAACATAGCTGAAGGTCTTAACAACCACAGACTCTGCACAGATCAGAGCTGAAGCTCTTGATGATGACAGAACTTGTACAGATTAGAGATCCTCTGACCTCACAACCAATGGAAGAAGCTCCACCTTGGCTTCTAAGAGTCACCACACCAAATGCTTTCTTGGTTCAACACAGGACCATATGATATTATCAAACAGGAACAAGGTGCTGCAGGTTGTACACATCCAGTTCCCCTTTCCAACCCAAAGGTCTAAATGAAGCCTACAGGTTGGAAAGAAAACTACTCAGGGATGTGTCACAGGTGGGTTTACTGCTAACCAAGTCCAGGAGAGTAAGAACTGAGGCTGTAGCCTCACATCCAAGGAAGCCTGGTTGCCTCCTTGCTACAGCTAGTCATGGTGAAAGTCTATCTTCTGCCAAACAAGCCTCAGATGATATCAAGCACCACATGGAGACCATCAAAGCCAGACAACAACAAGTCAGTCTCTTGCAAAGCACCAATGGTTCTTCTAGGGATGTGCCAACAGCAGGTACCAGCTGCCAGCCAGTGGGATGGCAGGAGGAGACTCCTTTGGGAGACACTTACCACATGTCAAGGCAGGTAGAATACTCTGTTGATCCCAGGAGGACATCTGGAGGCCTGTACCATAGGGTTACCACCTCATTGGAATATGTGTGGCTAGGAACTGATTTAGCTCTTGCAAGACCTGTGGGGGAAACCCAAATAAATTCATGTCAACAAGACAAGGAAATAGTTTGCTGTATAGCTAAGGTCTTTAGAGGTCACCTAGTTCAACCCCTCTGCAATGAACAGGGACATAGAATCCCAGAACTGTCAGAGTTGGAAGGGACCTGAAAGATCAGCTAGTTCCAACCCCCTGCCTGCCAGGGACACCTCCCACTACAGCAGCTTGCCCACAGCCCCAGCCAGCCTGGCCTTAAAAGCTTCCAGGGATGCAGCTTCCACAGCCTCTCTGGACAACCTGTGTCACTGTCTCCCCACCCTCACAGGGAAGAACTTCCTCCTAATATCCAACCTAAATCTCCCCTCCTCTAGTTTGCATCCATTCCCCCTAGTCCAATCACTACCTGACCTCCTCAAAAGTCCCTCCCCAGCTTTCTTGCAGCCCCCTTCAGATCCTGGGAGGCTACAAGAAGGTCTCCTTGGACATCTATAACTAGATCAGGTTGCTCAGAGCCCCAGACAAACCTGAGCTGGAACAGTTTCAGGGATGGGACATCCACCACCCCTCTGGACAGCCTGGGCCACTGTCTCACCACCCTTTTATTTCAATCTCATGGAGAGAAAGGAAACTAAAAGGAAAGTCCCAGACAAACTGTCACAGATGAGAGCTGGTTTTCCAGGAGACCTAAATCTTGCCAGTCACTCACAGTAAGTCTCTTTACTGCACAACCATAAGCTAAGCTCATGTAACATTGGAGAGATTTTAGGAAAGACCTTCCAATGCTAAACACAGCAGCAGAGAGCAAACTTCTCTGACACAGTTCTCCTCCATGAACTGGGAAAAGATTCCAGGGTTATGCTGTCTGTTCCCATCACTGGGCTGCAAACACCTCTTCCAAAATATCTGCTCCTAGCTCCTGCCTTCTGACAGAATCACACAATTATCAAGGCTGGAAGATGCCTCCAAGATCATCAAGTCCAACCATCAACCTAGCACCATCATCTAAAACCATGTCCCTAAGACTAAACCAAGTCCATAAGTGCTACATCCAGATGTTTTCAAAGCACCTCCAGGGACTGTGACTCCACCACCTCCCTGGGCAGCCTGGGCCAATGTGACCATCTGCTCCTCCCTGGGAACTCTGGCTATGTCCAAGTCATGGCAGTCAGGAGAAAGCACTACTGGAGTTCTTATATGTCTTCTTAAAGAGAGAACTACCCATTTCCCTGTTGCCAAAACAAACCAAGAAGGTCATGTCTGACACCTGAGAGAAACCAAAGAGCAAAACCACCCCCTCAGAATGGAATATGCAAGGTGAGAATTCATCTCTGAGTGCAGCTGAGAGCCCTTGGCACTTTCTCCTCTGGAGAAGAACAGTTAACTCAGAGAATACATCTCCATAGTAATGATGGCAAACCTTGCCAGGAGATTGTGTTATCAGCTGATTACAGCAATTAGAGCAGTGGAGGGGAATAATTAGACTTCTGTGCCAGGATTTCTTCTAAACAAATTACATTTCAAACATGAATAACCATTGATTTTTTTGTTTTAACTCTTCAGACCTCCATCTCTTTGCCATCCATGCACCTGGTCACCAGCTTGAGAAGCAACTTGGCTCACAGAGACCACTCAGGGTTGGCCAGGTAGAGTCCCAAAGAGGCCAGAGGAGAGGTCACATCACCTGTTCTGCAGTGCCACCATTTTCAGATTCATGGGTTTTGCTTCCAGGAGATCAGAAACCACCAAATGCTGGTGGTTAGTTCTACCCAAAACTGGTGATTGGTTCTTCCTAGCTCAGAGAAACATCTCCAGGTCTGAGTTTCTGAGCACCTCAATCCCATGTGGCTAAACTGAACCAGCAGTCCCTCCATTTGTGCAGATGGACCTACTATCATTAAGCTAACCAGAAGCAGTGAAAGGATTTGAGAAGCCAGGATGGTGAATGCCTCCACCCTTCTTCACCTGTCTGAGCATCCCTTTCTTCTCAACCTGAGGAAGAATTAACCTGGTTGCAAACAATCTCCTCTTTAATATTCAACCTAGCTTTGACAGGAGAAACAGTGTGCACCAGAAATAGCTTTGCTAGGAGAAATAGTGCATATCAGATAGAGCTTTGATAGGAGAAATAGTGCATATCATATAGAGCTATATCAGATAGAGCTTTGATAGGAGAAACAGTGCATATCAGCACTAGAGTAGCCAGCAGGACTAGGGCAGGGATCCTCCTCCTGCCCTCAGCACTGGTGAGGCCCATGGAAAAAGTCTCCCTCCCTCTTCTTTAGAAGCTCCCTTGAAGTATTAGAAAGCCACAGTAAAGTCTCCCTGGAGCCCTTCTACATTCAGAGTGCCCCAAGCATGCTCTGACCACAGCTATGGGCAGCACTACCCCCAGACAGGGCATTTCTGCTGCTGATGCCCCAGCTGCAAACAGATGACAGCTACAAGGGTTTGGGTTTCAGATCTTTTGGCACATCCAAGTCTGCTTGCTGATGTAAAATGTATTTACCCACATCCTCCAACCTGACAGCCATCTAAAAGGGGAGGATTAATTAGCACAGCATGTTCAAACCCTTTCTTGAAGGCTTCCCTGTCTGTCTCCATGGTTACACTACAGGCAGAGGGACAATCTCCATTTAACCAGGCAGAACTGCTGGGGGAATTATCAACACTGCCAACCTTAATGGCCAAGGGGCAGAAAAGCCCTTGGGAGATCACCAGGTGAGTCCCTAGTATTTACATATTGCTGCTTGAGCACTTTTTGGGGGTAGAAGAAGAGGGAGAGAGAATGTCCAGTGCAGCAGGGAACTCCCTTCTGTTTCCTGGGTCTTCTGAAAAATAAAAGGTCAACCACATCATGTTGTAGCAGACTAACTTTGAGAGAAGGAAGCCAAGCAGAAGGACCAGGAATTAAATGTCAGGTGGCATCAGACCCACTGGGAAACTTGTGTGCAATCATGGGAAGCACAGGCACTGTTTAATGCTCTCCAGGTACTTACTTCTATGGCCATTCTTTATCCACAGGGAAAGAAGAAACTGTTCAGGTGCAGGACACACTGCAAGGCTTGGGCCACACCAGGGAATCCTGAAGGTTGGAACAGACCTCCAAGATCATCAAGTCCAACCACTGCCCCAACACCCCCATGCCACTAAACCATGTTGTAAAGTCCCAAATCTACATGTTTTCTGAACTCCAGCAGCCTGGGCCAATGCCTGAAAACCCTCTCAGGATGAAGTTCCTTCTAATATCCAACCTGAACCTCCCCTGGGGCAACTTGAGGCCATTTCCTCTTCTCCTCTCACTAGTCACCTGGGAGAAGAGCCCAAGCCCCACCTGGCTCCAGCCTCCTCTCAGGGAGCTGCAGAGTGAGAAGGTCTCCCCTGAGCCTCCTCTTCTCCAGCCTAACCCACCCCAGTTCCCTCAGCAGCCTCAGACAACCCCTGCCCTAGCCCTGCTGCCACACTAGTGCTGATCCAAGCCAGGATGCTGTTGGCCTTCTTGGCCACCTGGGCACTCTGCTGCCTCATCTTCAGCTGCTGTTGACCAACACCCCCAGCTCCTTTTCCCCATGGCAGCTTTCCAGCCACTCTGCCCCAAGCCTGGAGCATTCATGGGCTTGTTGTGACCAAGGAGCAGGACCTGGCACTCAGCTTTGTTGAACCTCATCCACCTGCACCAGGACACAAACCACAACCTTCTTTTAGCTGCTTCATGAACCAACAGCTCAGGACACCCTGCAGTGCCTTGTACCCCAGCCAGAGAGGGAATGAGCTATGCCTGTGATAGACACTTGCCTCTAACATGCCAAACCTTCTCCTGCATCCTACTCTGAATGTAAAAAGTAGGAAGGCATTTCCCTTCCTTGGGAAACATCATTTTTCTCTGCTTTGCCTGGTTTTCCATCAGACTCAGAGGCTGTATGATCCTAGCATCACTCCCTGCCAAAACACAAGGCACTCATTTATCACCCTCATTCCTCTATTATGTTTAGCTTTTACAAGAGGCTAGATGCAGGCTCAAGACCTATTCTCTGCACACTGCAAGAGTACAAATATTAATATTTGATATCTCTTTAGCTGCAGGATAGCTTTCCAGTCAAGCTCATGTCACCATCAGTCAGCCTTTGTCCACAGGGGATAGGACTGCAAATGAAGTCTGCTAAACCAAGGGCTTGCCAACCATGTGCATGGTTCCCTTTCCACTCTGCCTTGTATGTGATATATATAATAGATCCTCCATTAAATGTAGTGAGCTGATGGCTATTTTGAGGCAGATATATCAAAAATGGCTCTAGCAAGGCATATTCTAATAAAAGAAAAAAAAAGGGGGGGGTTGTTGCTGTTTTCCCTTGATCCAGATTCTTTTTATGCCTCTTTTCTTAGCCTCCTGTTTTATTTTAACAGTTCCACAGGGTTTGAGGTCAGCAGCTTATAAACCTGAAACTATGATTCAGTAACAACATGCAAACACTGTTAGTGTATTCTATTGCAGATCACTGTTGACTCCACTTAACCTATTTACCCAGCTGCTTGTTTGCCAACAGCAGCATATTTATTCAGTGACAATGAAACAGAATCATTAAGGTTGGGAGATCAAGTTCAAGCACTGACCTAGCAAGAGGCAAAATGGGTGAGAACACTGACACTGATTCAGTGAAGCAGTTGAGATGTCAGTTCTCAGCAGGTTGCCCAGAGAGGCTGTGGAAGCTCCATCCCTGGAAGCTTTGAAGTCCAGGCTGGCTGGGGCTGTGGGCAAGCTGCTCTAGTGGGAGGTGTCCCTGGCAGGCAGGGGGGTTGGAACTGTTCCAGTGTCTCCCCACCCTAACAGGGAAGAACTCCCAGTTGTTTCCTGTCAGGCCATTGTGTTTCTTCCCAAGCCACACAACAGTGGCAGTGATAATTTCACTCCATTTTCAAAGGATTTTCAGTTTGCTTTCCAGCATGAACCCACTTAAGAGGAGCTGGGAGAGAGATGCTGCTTTGTCATAAAGCAACATCCTAGGATAGGGACTCTCTGGAGTCTCAGGTTCACTTGTCCAAGTGAATTGCTCCTCAGAACTCATTTAATGACTATGACAACTGAAATTAGCTGAATCACAAATCTTTCTGAGGAAAAAGTGGTCTGGGAGAGGCATTCCCATATGCTTCAGGCTAAAGGATTCTTTGCCTTTGCATCTGTATTCCTGCAGAGCCACCTCATCAGTTCTTAATAGAATTTTGTCACAGCAAAAGATGAAATGAAAACAGACAGTTTCATTTGAAAGCCAAAAAACCCCAAAGTTCCATTAGAAGAGCATTAAGGCTGTGCCTTAACAATATGATTCTGGAAGGAGGGAGCTCAAAAGGAAACATTCCTCATGCAGCATCTGTCTCTGCAGTGTTAGTGAAACACTGAGTAGCCACTGCTGGGACAGCAAAATTGGAGCTACACAACCAAATCTGGTCTATTATGCCCTGCTATAACCTCCTAAGTCAGGAGAGCTGCAGAACTCTGCATCATAACTGAATAAAAGCAGGGGAAATCTGCTAGGACTGAGAGCAATCCATTTGGCATCTCTTTTATCCTTGAACTGAAGGCCCAGGGAAGTAATTCTCCATGCAATGCTGGATACAAAACTACCTGTAGACTGCAAGCAAAGCACCTCTGGTAGTATTTTGACCAGAGACAAAACCCTGCTGTCACATTATTAGTGCCTGGGAAGCACTCTGTGTTATATTTAACCCATTTACTATTTCAAGTTGGCATGGAACAGGTTTCCATGCAAGGCTGGCTGGGGCCCTGGGCAAGCTGCTCTAGTGGGAGGTGTCCCTGGCAGGCAAGGGGGTTGGAACTAGCTGATCTTTCAGGTCCCTTCCAACTCTGACAGTTCTAGGGTTCTATGTGTGAGCAAATTTTGGAGTCCAGGTGAGCACATCTGACCTAGCATCACATCCTGACACCTGCTGCTGATCCTGAGGACAGCTGAGATGGAATGGAGGAAAAACTGCCCAAGTTTCAAGGAGCTAACAGCAGGCATTTGTGTTTCTAAAGGACATTTCAGGCACTCACTGCCTTTTTTCTTATTTCTTGTGTTTTTTTTTTTAATTATTACTCATTTCTTTAGGTTTTTTTCCCCAAGGTCTACAGACAGTTTAAAGCTGAACCAAACTTCTGAAGAACCCATGACTTCCTTTCAGTGCTGACAGTACCAACACAAATACTCTTTCCCTTTCTAGTGCCTCAGACTTGGCATCTGCTTCTACAATCAACCCAAGAGGTGCAGTAATTACCTATCTTCAAGACCATGGCAATGACACAGCCTCTACAGACAGCAGATCACAGCTGTCCAGAGCTTTTGTCCCATTACCCCATCACAGCCTGGCTGACACTGAGGTGGGGAACACAAGACACCACCACCAAAAGAAAAGCTCTGCCTGTGGTCATCCTGGAAGCTCACAGTCACCCCTGAGCTGGCTGCAGTGGAGAAGACATCTAAATCCCATCTTGTTCTTAAGCACAAAGCACTGGCACAGATTGTTCACCCCCACTGGTTTAATGGTATCCCTAAGCAACCTCCTTTACTGCCCTTCATGGCTGAGGAAGATGTTTTCCCTTCCTATGGGAAGGCTCAGCACACACCAGATTAACTCCTAACTTGTCACACTGGGGAAACTGGATTGATCCCTAAGGAATCTGAGATGTGTTTAACAGGGAACTCATCTCCTGAGTCCCACTAACCCCCCCACAAGCTCCTTCATGGCTTCAACAAATAAAGGAATCAACCAACCAACCAACCAACCAGCCCATTTTCCTCCTCAGCCACCCATCTGACACAACCCTTCTCAGCAGGAGGGGACAGCATCTGCTGTGGGAAGAAAAGGCTGAGGTGCTTAGGGAATTTTAACTCTCAAAGAGCTACCAGTGATGACTGACAGGACCAGAAGAATTCAGGCTGTGGCTCTACCTTCTATTTACTGTTAGGAAATAGAAGTTCAAGTCTTGGCTGAACAACCCTGAATGTCAGAGACTCTGCTAAGTGCCCTCTCCAGAGGGTAAGCCTCTATCAACCCCAGCCTTTCTCTGCAGGCTATCAAAGCCAACTTCTCCCCAGAAAGGTATTTTTCCTACATCAGCTCTCACCATGGCTAATTTTAACTGAGATTTCACTGCTACCTTAACAAAACCATCAGATCTAGGAAGGAAATGAGATAGAGGTCCCCATGAGGACACCAAACCAAATCAGCTAGGAGGAACTAGATGATCTTTACAGTTCCTTCCAAGCTGGGCCACTCCATGATTCCATCATTTCTACAGTCCCCACAAGGGCTGCTGCTGCTGCAGGAGGAGCCTGCTGGGGGTCAGCTGCCTCAGAATTGACCCAGGCTGC
The DNA here is from genome assembly GCA_013399015.1 of Galbula dea. NCBI lineage: Eukaryota > Metazoa > Chordata > Aves > Piciformes > Galbulidae > Galbula > Galbula dea. The sequence goes on from VWZX01010904.1 coordinate 110,322, forward strand.
TCCTACACAACTCATCCTGAATGCCTGGTGGCTGCAGCACCATGGCCCACTCTTCCTCAAGCTTCCTCCAAGCCAGGAAGATCAGAGGGAGCCAGCCTGCCTCATTATTTGGGTTATTTGGGAGAGTGAAGCAAAGACATTGCCATGAAGATTCTCCTGCTGGTTTTCTCTCCCAAGTTCACTCTCTCAGCCAAAGAACAACTCTGACTGCAGGAACAAGCACTAAAGCACTGGTGACTAGTGACAGGAGAAGAGGAAATGGCCTCAAGTTGTGACATAAAGGAGGACCTCAGCCCTATCAGAGCCTTCTGTGACTATATCACCTGCCCTGGTCAGCAATGGACCTACATTTTCCACAACCCCATCTTGCTTTTCTCTCTCTTCCTCTTCCAGAATCTTTACCTTTGCCTCCTCAACACCCTCTTGTTGCCAACCTCCTCCTTCACCTCAGCAGATGTTCCTCCTAGATGCCTTAAATCTTCTCACAGAGCTTCTCTGGCTACCACCTAAACCCTTCCAACAGCTCAGCTCCTTCTGCCTGTGGCCACTCAGGAGCAGCCTCATGTAGAGTCAAAGACAAAAATGCCTGGCACAGCTTCTCTGTTTCCATCTCTATTTGCTCCCATTGCCTTTGCTATGCACTTCTTAGAGGTTCTAAGTTAACACCTTGAAAATAAAGGCTCACTGAAATGCCATGTGGCACTGGTTAGATGTTCAACATGATCAGAAACCAGGTATTTGCTTAGATAACTCTTTTGCTTGATTCCTAATCACCTGACTGCAGCTAAGTCTTGAAAAAACCAAGATATCCTGAGGATTCAATCTGAGTTCCTGCTCCTATCCCTGCCTGATAACCATGGACAATGCCCCATGGCTGTAAGACAAATGCATTTATTCCAGTAACAGCCCTTGCTTTCAATACTGCTTCATCAAGGCACAAATAAATAGACAGATAGATAGTTTTAAGTCAATATATCACCAAAGGGCAACCAAATGCATCTCCATACACTGCCCAGAAAAGTTCAAGTGGAGAAACTACTAAGCAAAGGCTAAGGAGCAGCCTCTGCAGCCCAGCCTGGGTGGCAGAACCAGCAGCAAGCAGAAGGCTTTGCCCATGGAAGCTTTTGTAATTGCTTCTGGTGTTACCCAGGAAAAGGCTTTCCAAAACTTTATTGCTGCTCAAGACATTTTTATGTGCAAGGGAAATGAAAACAACTCTGGAGACAGTTAGCCAAATTCCCCCCAAATGCACTTCATTTCCTAAGGAGAATTCCTAGTAAACTTTAATTTCCTCTGAGGAAAGAAGGCAGGGATGGAGCTGAAGGACTATTTGTCACAGCAACCATTATTCAAGATGTAGCCTCCCTCCCCTATTAGATCTCCTCCAGAAAGCCATTTTTTATAGCTCATCCATTTTTAATTTGATCTCCCTTTTGCTTGGACTGCTGACTTTCATTTCCTAGCACAATGAAAAAAGGAAAGCAAAGCTCCATGCCTCTGAACAAAGACACTCCCCACCCAGAGGAGAAACCCTCACAGAGAAAAACACCCCATGCCCACAGTGACTCCCAGCTTCCACCTCAGCCTCAGGACACCAGGCACTGGCAGGCATCAAGAGTCTTTCTTTCACTCTGTTGATTCAAGAGGTATCATCCAGGACAAGCAGCTGAGAGCCCACATGGAGCAGGTAAACTAAACCCAACAGCAAATGGAAAAGTGCAGCCATGCTGCTCACAGCCTCATGAAACCATAACCTGAAGGTCTTGACCTTACAGACTGAGAAAAGTCTTTTCTCTAGGAGTCTGTGTTCATTCTGCTAGCAAACTCAATCCCACCTCTGGCAGAAACTGAGTTCTTGATAGGTTCTCTCCTGCCCTGAGTGCATCTGAAAGCAAAACTAACCTAAACAAAACAACAACAACAACAAAACAACCAAAAACCCAAACCAAACAAACCAAAAACATCCAATTTCCATACTGCTCCTCACATAACTAATCCAATACACAATCTAAACCCACTTCCTTTCCAAGCACATTACTGCAAATCATTTACAGACTGAGAGAGTTAGGGTTGTTCAGGCTGGAGAAGGCTCCCAGGAGACCTTCTGGTGGCCTGCCAGTGTCTGAAGGGGGCTACAAGAAAGCTGGGGAGGGACTTTTGAGGAGGTCAGGTAGGGATAGGACTAGGGGGAATGGATGCAAACTAGAGGAGGGGAGATTTAGGTTGGATATTAGGAGGAAGTTCTTCCCTGTGAGGGTGGGGAGACACTGGCACAGGTTGCCCAGAGAGGCTGTGGAAGCTCCATCCCTGGAAGCTTTGAAGGCCAGGCTGGCTGGGGCTGTGGGCAAGCTGCTCTAGTGGGAGGTGTCCCCGGCAGGCAGGGGGTTGGAACTAGATGATCTTTCAGGTCCCTTCCAACTGTGGTGATTCTAGGGTTCCTGGGAGAAGAATATAAAGAAAAGCAGTAGAGTATTTTATACCTTGTTTAAGAAGAGTCTTTTGTAGTGGGAAGGTAGAAGAAGGGCTAAAATAATCGAGGCTTTAAGTAAGTAAATATGCAGATGGCTGTGCTCTCATTTCTCATGCCTCCAGTGACAGAGGTCATGACCCTTCAGACTTTAACCTCATCCCTTCTCATTTGTCACTGTGGTTCTCAGAAGAGTAATTGAGCCCATCTGGTTTTCAGTTTGATGAGGTCATGAGCCATGAAAGAAAACCTAGCTTTCAAGAAAGAAAAAGAAACATAACAAATGGAGATCTATAATCTTCCCTCTGTGGATAAGAGGTGACTCAGGTGTTTCTGGTAGGTCAGGACAAACACAAGAGACACCAAAAAGTTCCTCTCCACAAGATGACATTTTCATCTGATTACTACTGGGTATTTCCTTCTGGCTGTACTCAAAGCACTGGCCCAGGCTGCCCAGGGCAGTGGTGGAGTCACCATCCCTGGAAGAGGTCAAAAACCACAGAGATGTGGTGCTTGGGGCCATGGTTTAGTGGTGATCACAGCACTGTTGGGTGGCTGGTTGGACTCAAATGATCTCAGAGGCCTTTTCCAACCAGAATGAGCCTAGGATTTCACATCTCCAGCCTCTCTCTCAAAATCATACACAATGGTCAAACTGAGATTGCTGCCAACACAGAGTTGGGAGAACACTGCTCCTGCTGCCATCACTGGAATATTTAGCCTAGTCCTGCAATGAGGCAGTAATTAATGTCATTAGAAGCAATAATTACATTTCATAGAATCATTACTGTTGGAGGAGACCTCTAAGATCATCCAGTCCAACTGTTGACCCAACACTCCCATGCCACTGAACCCAACGTCCCATCCTTTCCTCTGCTCTATGGCAACATCAGGCAATACAAGCACAGAGGTCAACCTCCCTCTGAGGTGGACACTTTGTTGATCAGGTCCCACCTCCAGCAAGGCATCTAACAGTGCTGCTGAAGGGTGATTTTCCTCAAAACACAGCAGAAGAGTTTGCAGCCTCCCTCTCCCCACCCACAGAGCTCCAGCAACAGCTCAGACCCCAACATTCCCATGCCACATGGAACATCTGACACACAAAAAAAGCTTGTAAGATCATCTAGAGAGCTTTTGGTCTCCACCAAAGCTAGAGCACCAACATCACAACCTCTTTGAGGACTTACAACATGAGGACACTGGGAAGTCAGAGAAGTTCAGAGTGTTTTATCCATAGAAATGGCACAACAGAAGTAGTCATCTCAAAGAGCAGAGCACCATCACCAGAGGTTGCCTCACAGATCACTACAACAGCACTGGGTCACCTGTTCCACCCACTTTAAGAGCTGAACCATGCTAGTAAAATGCCACATGCAGGAAGGGTTGGTTAAAAGCATATCTTTAAAGACTCAGAATCATGAAGGCTGGAAAAGACCTCTAAGATCATCAAGCCCAATCATTGACCCAACACCCCCATGCCACTCAACCCTGTCACCAAGTGCCATGCCTACACTCTGGCATCTTCCAAGTTTTGATGAACACCAACAGAAAATGCTAAGCAAAGCCAGATAATTCCTGCTGCTAACACTGTTTCTCTAATTGCCTCACAATCCAAACCAGGTCCTTGTGGACTGTGTCCACCTCAAGTCCTGTTCCCTCCCCCAGCACAGCAAATAGATAACTGAGCTGCCACTTGCAGGAATGCTAATTAAAAGAGGAAAAAACCCTCCATGACTACATGAACTAATTAGCACATCAGGGCTCTGTTACTGCATGAAGGGTGAAGCCTGATGTGGAGAGCAGTCAGAAAAATAACAGGCATTTTCCAGAAGCCAACAGGTCATCTCTGCAGCTTCCTGCAGAAGTTCTGCTGCTGGGAAGTTGACCTAGAGGAAAGAAACTCCTGCAACACCTTGTAAAAACCCTCAAATCAATCTAACTGCCATTGTCCATAGCTGCACTCACCATGGCATTGAGAGAACTTGCCCTGCTGTGGCCACCAGAGAGTGGCTTTACAAAAAGGCAGAAAGGTTCATATTTCAGTGGACAACTTCTCCTGAGTTTATCCTCCTTCATAGTGCTTCCCCATAAAAGCTGGCCAGGTCATCCTAGTGTCCTTTACTCTTTAGAAGGAGTATTTATTCTTCTAACCACCTGGGCCCAATGCTGAGTGCTGTGCTGTAGGGACCCTGCTAGAGCAGGGAGGTTGGGCTAGCTGACCTCTGGAGCTCCCTTCCAACCTGAACCACTCTGGGGTTCTGTGTCCTTCAGCCTTTTCCAATGACCATTTAGTGGCAAGTGAAGCCAGACCTCCACACCCCTGGAGCTGCTTCCATGAAGTGACTGTGCTCTTCACCCAGGGAGGAAACACAGCTCTAGGTCTCTCTCTCTCATATTAGTTTTCTTTTGAAGGGTTTTGGATTCTAATTCCCAGGTTTGATAATAAATAAAATGGAAACATTTTCAGCATTATCTTCCCTCTGAGAAGTGGAATTTGCTTTTTGCTCCCTTTTACTCAAGCATTTTGGTGACCACAAGCAATTTGTTCACTCAGGAGAACCAACAGAAAAGTGCAATTATGTAGAATGAAGAAGGTGTGTCTAAGGAACAGGGGTGGGGTGGGGTGGGAAAAGAGAAATCAGTGGAACCATCTGTCTGACATTCCTCCAACATCATAAGAGACTGGTAATGAACTGCTTGCCTACCAAAGTCTGCCAGCTTTAACTCCCCCGTGTCACTGATCAGGAGGTTCTGTGGTTTCAGGTCCCTGTGCAAAATGTAACGCTGGTGGATGTAAGAGAGTCCTCGCAGCAACTGAAATGAAAACAACTGCAAAAGAGGGGGACAAAACAAAAAACAAGGACCTCTGTTAATAGCTTTGTCTTTTGCATACAACCACAGGTGCTTTCTTCACAAGGGGCAGGGTGCTTGCAGAGCCTGCTATGGAATGGGCTGTCAGAACGGCTCCCGAGGGTGGTGCAGACCCCACCTGAACCTTGCACAACAGAGCTGCCAGCTAAACGTGGGAGGGGGAGAGGGAAAAAGGGAGAGGGGAGAGAAAACAGAAAGGAGAGAGAGAAAACAGAAAGGAGAGAGAGAAAACAGAAAGAAAGGAGAAAAAAGAGAGAAAGAGAAGAGAGAAAAGAGAAAAAAGAAAATAAGAGAAAAAAAGGAAAGAGAAAAGAGAAAGAAAGAAGAAAATAAGAGGAAAAAGGAGGGGGGAAAAAAAAAGAAACTAAAAGAAGGAGAAAGAAGTGTACTTTGGAAGGAGCAGCCCCAGCCTCCAAGCCCTACTGCCCCCGCAGGAGCAGTGCAGGCTGTGCAGAAGGCTCCATTTCCCACCCAATTCTCCTGATCTTCCCTCTCCCCATCTGGCCTGAGAGATTAGGCAGTAGCCTGGAGCCAGATGTGTATCTCCACTAATTATAGGCAAGAGCAGCAGAGGGATGGGGAGATGAGGCTGGGGGAGGGGACACTGGAGCTAAAACAAAGAAGGAATTAATAACATAATGATAAGGGCTGGGTACCCAAGGAAAGCTGCAGGTATGAGAGGGTGGGGGTTTGTTGGTGGTGGTTTTAATTTGAATGGGAGTTGTTAACATATTTTTCATCGGGAAATATTAATTCTCACTGAACCCAGAGATGACTTTGGGAAGCTGCTCAGGAAAGTGGCTAAGGTAGATTTAGACAGGAACCTAACTCACCCCCTCCAACCCCGCCCCCCCCATCTCTCTCTTAACCCTTCACTGGACTCTAGAAATGCTTTCCCTGGAGCTAAGCATAACCATTGTGCACTTTCATCATTCACAATCATGAACAAAGAGCTGGAAGCTGCAGATCTTTTGTCCTCTCCTTTCTCACCTCCTCTCCTGCATTCTCACTGGCACCTGCTGTGAAAGGCTCTCCCAAAGCTCCCCCCCCATCCAAAAGGGTGAACCCTCCTTCCCCAGGAGCTTCCTTTGCAGTTCAAGACCAAAATCAATCTCTTCCTAAATACACCCTGAAACCTTGTCAGGAACATTACAGTTCCCCAGGGGGAACAGAACCAAGACTCTGCAGAGCCAAACTGGAGCTGGTGACTCCCAGGGAAACAGCTTCTGTCAGAAGATGTGGAAACCACACCAAAGGCTTGGGAAAAGCCAAGGCAAGCACGTGAGGATTCCTAATTAACTGGCAACACAAGCATCCTATTTAGTGACTGCTGAAGTGAGGAGACATGGGGGAAAAACAGGGTTACCAAATCTGATTACAGGAGAGAATAGAGGCTGCCATGAAAGAAACAGAAATGTCATGTTCCTGGAGTTGAGATGAATTTAATTGCATTGCATCTCCTCTTTCTTTGTTTTGCAGACACAAGGCAGGAGATGTTTAGCTCCTTAGCCATGGCACAAAGTCCTGTCAATCACCTTCATGCCAGGCTTGGGACTAACAATGTGCTGAGGAAACCAGAGAGCAAAAGAGAGAAACAAAAGAGAGAATAGCAGGAAAAGGCAGAAGGAACAAGCACATTCCTTTCTGAATTGGGGTTCAAAAGTGGAATTTATGGGACACAAACTCTTTTAATCAGGGCAGGAAGCAGAATGACTTTCATGACAGCCTGAAAATAGAAATGACATCTTCTGTGTTTAAATTCCATTTATTTACACATCAAATGGCTGCTTTCAGTCATACCCAACAGCCAGTTTGCTAGGCTAAATCAAGGGTATTTAACCCCCTGCACTGCTCCTAAATATGCAAAGAAATGTCAATTATTTTACTGAAGAGCACTGCCATCTGTACAACTCCAGATAGATTTATTAATGTGGACTTCCAGTTGGCTTTAGTGCAAGGGGCAAGTGATTTGACATGACATGATGAGAGGAAAACCTCCACCACTTCACAGCTAAACTGAATAAATGCCTACTCTGGAGGACAGCTTTGGAACCCAGTTGCATTCCAAGCTTGGAGGCATCATATACTTACACCAAAGGTAATTAATTCACTCACATCCTATTGATTGCTTCCTGATTAGAGGAAGGTCATGAATGAGAAGAGGGAAGAACCTCCCTGCATTCACTGCAGGGCCAACTCAGCCACTCTTCTGTTGCTTTCTCTTTTCCTCTTCAACTTTGGATTTAGTTGGGAATCCCAGAATCATGATGGTTGGCAAAGCCCTCTGAGATCATCCAGTCCAACCAGCCACCAACACTCCCATGCTCACCACTCAGCCATGGCCCCAGGCACCACATCTCCAGGGTTTTGGAACATCTCCAGGGATGGTGATTCCACCACCACCTCCCTGGGCAGCCTGGGTCAGTGCTGGGAATGTTAAGTGTGAGAAGACTGAAGAGACAACAGGAGCCTAAGGTCATGCAGGAGAGCACCCTGCAAAGCAGAAGAGCTTTGGGATGTCTTGGGAAGAGGCTCTGCATTCCCACTACTTCCCCACTCCACAAGAAGAGAAGATAAACTGGAAAGAACCTTTTCTGCCACCTCAGGAAACACTTCTGCCTTCTCACAGCCAAGTGCCTCCCCTGTCTTTGAGGAAAGTCCTCTCCAAGAAACTCACTCCCCTTCAAGGCTATCTGTGTTACCTTCACAAGGACAGAAACCAATGCCAGATGAGGAACCACCACCTCTCAGCCATGCACCCCATCCAGAACAGGCCTACCACCTACCATGGTTCTCCTCTGAACTTACTTGTTCCTTCCTCAGTTCTGATCACCATGAGAGCTCAGTGGGGGGCTTCTGAAGTGCCACTTCTCCAAGGCCACCAGATGACCAAGGAGTCAATGGCAAATGCCAAGCACATTTCCATGGGTTGGTTGTGAGGGCAGAACCCATCCAGACTCCTGGGTCTTTGAGAGATTTCTGAATGATATCCTGCATTTCTGCTCCCTTGTTCTGCTGTAGGGTTAAAGGCCCTGGCCCTGGATACAGGAGCAGAAAGCTGCATGGAACCTTTTTGTCTACAGGAGATGCAAAAAGTCTGGGGCTCTGACCTCTCTCTGCAGCAAGAGACTGTAAATGGACCTGGGCTAACCTGGACCAGGAGTTCCCCTCATGGAATCATGATGGTTGGAAAAGGCCTCTGAGATCATCCAGTCCAAGCAGCCACCCAACACTGCCATGCTCACCACACAACCATGGCCCCAAGCACCACATCTAGATGGTTTTTGACCTCTTCCAGGGATGGTGACTCCACCACTGCCCTGGGCAGCCTGGGTCAGTGTCCAAGAACTCTCTGGGTGAAGAAATTCTTCTGAATACCCAAGCTGAACCTGCCCTGGCACAACTTGAATTAGCATCATTACTTTCCAAAGGTAACACACAACCCTGCACAAGCTTTATCATCACTGACACCCCAAAGGCTCCTGCTTGCTCTAGGGACCAAAGCACACCAGCTGCTACCACCTCCTCATCATCCCAATCCACTTGGGTGTACTCAGCATCCATCAATACCATACTCAGTCTTGACAGTGCCATCCAAGGTACAAATACCAGCAACAGAAACCCAAGCCAGGTCACTTCACCTCGTGCTTGCAACCAGTGCACTTCTCCCTGTCATCCCAGAGGCTAATTACAGCCTGCTGGGAATAGGTGGCTATTTCCAGAGGTAAAAGGAGGTGATAAATCCTCCTCACAGTGCTGTCTCACAGCCTTGGGAAATCAGCACAACCCAAGGGGATGCTTGGTTCCATTTGGGTTGATAGATTGCTTGGGAGCTTCAGACCTATTTGTTCTAAGTCATTAACATCATTCCAAACCAAGCTGGTAATCTGTGTTGTCACAGAAGCCATAAGGAATGTCTCTGGGTGACTTGTGCTGGCATCTCAAAAGCTCACCAAGAATCAGCTTTTCTTTCTGCCCCTCTTGGTTTGCTCTTCTCTTCCCTCCTCCCAACCAGACCAACAACAAACCCAACTTCTCACTTCTAAAGATGTCCTGGGGAAACAGGGAAGGTTTCAGGTCAAAGCTTTGGAGACTCACTTGCTCAAACAGTCAGGAAAAGAAAACCCAGGAACAAAAGAGTCAACTGGAGGTGAATTTGCATCCCTAGCTACAACAATTCCTACCTGAACAGGAAAACCTGAACCAGTCTGATATCCTATGATGAGAACAAGCTTTATCTCAACCAAAGGTTCTCCCGTCTGGAACAAAATGAGTTGTCTCCAAAAGCAAATTACAATCATTCACTCTAAATGCATTTCTGAAGGTTTCTAGCAGGCTCCTGCATTCCTTACACCAGACTCTTCCAAGGTCACACTCAGAGACCTAGGACACAGCCCCTGGCAATGTGCATCCTACCATTACTTCAACAAAACCACAGATTATTTTCCCCCCCACCCCACTTATCTGCAGCAGAACTGCAAAGGAAAGAGACTGGGAAGTGTTCACTTGCTAATTTCTATTCTCTCTGACATTCACATAATCTTTTTTGTGTCCCCTCTGGGTCCTACCACAGCCATTTGCAGGGAGGAAGGTGTGCTTAATGAACTGAGCACAGACACACTCCCCTAGGATCACAGTCATCTGCTAATGTTCCAGAAGCAGAAGATTCCTTCAGACTTCTTCTCCCAAATGAGAAGAGCCAAAAAAACCCCCATCAACTCAACTCAATCTCCTTCCTACCCTTCACCAACTCATGTCCATGCTGACGAAGGTGATGGTGCCAGTTGGTGCCTCACCAGTCTGAAAGGCACTGGGAGTGAGGGGGGGAGGAGAAACAAAGAAGTGTTTTCTTCACCCCTACAAGATCTCCATGGCTTTTGCCACCTGTGTCCCATGGGAATCAGGCAGACAAACTCCACCCACCCCCAGGAGATGGCAAAGTCACTTTCTTCTAGGATGAATTTGAATGCACTGCTCCAGCCTGCATGCAGAGCCAGGCACCGTGTCAAGTCGTTACCTTTCAGTGACAGGGCTGCCACAGAGGGAAATGCTGATGCCATTTTTAATGCCTGAGAGCTCCAAAGTCTCATTTAAATAATCAATTCTCAATGCCATGTGTAAAAGATGACCTTAATTTGGAGGAACATTATCCTGTCTGCTGTACACCTGCTGAAGGAGGAGCTTCTCACTGACATTGAGCAGCATCGCTTCCTGCTCAGCAGTTTGAATCCAGCTCTCCAGCAGCACTGACTTCAGGGAGTGGGGGAGAGAGAGACCTCAAAAGCATGACATTGGAACCATTAATGGTGGAAAAAGATCTCTAAGATCATTGAGTCCAACTGTTCACCTAACACTGCCAAGTTCACCAGTAAACCATGGCCCACGTGTTGTCTGAACCCCTCCAGGGGTGGTGACTCCACCACTGCCCTGGGCAGCCTGGGCCAATGCCTAACCACTCTGGCAGGGAAGAAATCCTTCCTAAGATCCAACCTGAACCTCCCCTGGTGCAGCTTGAGGCTACTGGTCAGACTAGCTTCCAGTTAAAAGGATCACCTTAGGAGGTAGCCACCTTAAGAGTGTCTTCTCCAACTTCCAATGAGTCAAGATGACAGGTGACACAAGACAGGAAAATTCAGCCTAGAGAGATGTATTCTGATGGCTTCACTGCCCAACTCCTGTGTAGCTAAGTCTATGGCACTCACCTTTGGGCCAGACACTTCTAGTTACACACACAGGCACTCCCATGCCACAGCTTGCCCTACACACACATGGCTGCAGGACTGGCCATGTGATGCAAGCCATCTCCCCCAAAAAGGGGAGAACACAAACCCCCTTGTCCACACCACAGATGTTTAGACAAGCACATGATGGAGAGCAAAGAGAAGCACACCAGGGAGACCTTCATCAATAACACAGCCATAACCTAACCTGCAAAGCACTTTTATCAGCAGCTACTTCAGTGCTGATGGGTTTGTATCTTCTGAAGATGAGCTTGCTCTGCTCCCACCAACGTGTCAGCAGCTGCACCTCAAGCAGAGGAAGTCTCCTGTGGGTGGGAGAGAGGACAACCTCCCTGTTCTGAATGCTTCCCTACCCTTTCTGCTTCTAAAGGTGTACTCAGTTCAAGGATATTTGTGTTTCCAGAAGGCATCAGATGACAGTGGCCCCATGGCTTGGACTCAGGTTGTTAGCTTTCACAGGAGGCCTTAAATGCCAAGAGTAATTCATCTCACAAAACCAGATTCAACTTTAAAACCACTAGTTAAGGACAATGTTCACAGTATGGAGGGGAAGAGATGACTACCCACAAGTCACTGGGATTTCTGCTAACATCAGAGAACATCTGACTCTGTTTCTGCATCTGCAATTCAACATACACTTCATCTTCTCCAGGAGACCTCTAGGAAAACCTTGGTTTAATAAATCAAATATTTCTAGCTCATCTGAGTTCAGATTTTTGTTTGGTTGGTTTTTGTTTTGTTTTTAAGTTAAAGTGCTGCACTTTGGTCTCTCCTTCAGCACTTAGCACAGAGAAATGCCAGCTGGGGCTTGGGCTCTTCCCCCAGGTGGCTAGTGATAGGAGAAGAGGCAATGGCCTCAAGTTGCACCAGGAGAGGTTCAAGTTGGGCATTAGGAAGGATTTTTCCCCTGCCAGAGTGGTTAGGCATTGGCCCAGGCTGCCCAGGGGAGTGGTGGAGTCACCATCCCTGGAGGGCTTCCAAAAACCATGCAGACATGCCAGTTGGTGACCTGGTTTATGGCATGGGGCTGTTGGGTCAATGGTTGGACTTGGTGATCTTGAAGATCTTTTCCAACCTAAAGAATTCTGTGGTTCAAGAAGGGGCTCTGCCTATTTCTTCCTACTAGCTTTTGGTCCTGGGAAGAGCAAAGGTACCCAGGGAGAAGAACAAATCAGAGCAGCATTAGATGGCATAAGAACAGAGTGGAAGTTCCTTCTCCCTCTGGTCATAACAGATGACAGAAACCTTCCCTGTTGCCTGAAGTGAAAGATTTTGAGAGTAATTAAGAGCCAGAGACAGTTGTTGCCTGGTTGACAACCCTGGAGTCATCCAGGCTGGTGATGCACAGCTTGAGGAGCAGGGGGTCAGAGGCAAGTGTCTTACTCTTTTGTCAAAGATGTTCCTTTTGCAGTCAAATGCTCACACAAATGGGCATCACCTCCACCACTGTCAGCAGAGGAATAAAGGCAGAAAGGAAGGAAAAAAATGAGGATGCTTTTCCCAGAAGACTGCAGCTATTTCCAGGCTGCATCACTAATTAAGAAGCAAATCAGCTTTCATGAATAGATTTATTTTTTCAGGCAGAAATGCAAAAGAAGCCATGCAGGGATGACAGATGTAAGCCTGAGCTCCACTTATGCCACCAGCAAAGAGGAGTTAAGGAGAACAGGCCAGGCTAGGAAATAAAGGCAACAAGCAGAAGAATTTACTTGCATTAATGGGAATGTAGTAATATGGAGGAGAAGCTGCAGGTAAACTAAAGATGATATTTCAAAGGTCAAAAGCAGAACAACTGCACTTTCACAGGACATGCTGAAATGCCCAAAAGAAAATACTTAAAGAAGTGATGAATTTACCAAACAAGGGTCATCATCCATGGACAGCTGCAAACAAAGGCTCAGCAGAAGCAAGAAGATAAGTCAAAAGGCTAGTGGAGGTGGCCCTGAAGCAGGCAGAAGAGAACAGAAAGCAGAGTGAAGATCATCAGAAGACAAGAAAGGTCAGTGGCAAGGTCAGTTAGCTGCTGTGAGCCAGAGTTACTGCTGGAGGAAGTAATCCAGATGTTCAGCTGTGAGTCCAAAAGCATGAACTATCTCAGAAGGCATCAACAGCTGTAGGAAAGCAAGCCAGAAGCAGAGATTTCAACAGGACAGACCAGAAGGAACAGCACAGGGGGAGTCAGCAGCAAGTCTTGCACCTCACTTGGCCAAGCACCACGTGGCAGACACCTACAAACCAGCTTAGCTCCAACCATGTCCAAGGCTGCAGGAGCAGCTTCCAAGAGAAACATCATTCCAGATGGGGCCCTGGAGTCAAGATTTATTGCTTGCCTTCAAGTATTGGAAAAACTGAGACAGGTGCCTTCAAAAGCAGAGAAGATGAGAGCTTCCTAACTGGTTACCTTCTGCCTCCTCACCACTAATTCTAATGCCATACATTATATGAATATATAGTCATAAACATACAGCTATATGCAGGCTTGGTTGTTACTGAAGGTGTTTGGAACTGTGGATATAGAGCTCAGAGCTTGGAGAATCTATGAACTGAGCCAGCTGGACTTGGAGAATCTATTAACTGATCCAACTGGACTTGAAGAACCTATGGAATAACCCAACTGGACTTGGGGAAACTATCAACTGATCCAACTGGACTTGGAGGATCTATGAACTAATCCAACTTTATCTGGAGAATCTACAACTGTACCTGGAGCTCTCAGAGCTTGGAGAATCCATGAACAAATCCAACTGGACTTGTATGATCTAATCCAATTGGACTGGGAGAATCCATGAACTAATCCAACTGTATCTGGAGAATCTATGAACAAACCCAACTGCTTTCTGCCCATTTCCCTTGCAGTTCCTAAAGATAGGAACCTAACCCCATTTATGGCACCAGGAATACTTGATTTCAGCATTCTCAGGGATAGGGGTTTCAAAAACAACCACCTCAGCCCCACACCCCAACTCTCTGAAGGCTTTAAAACCTGATGTGACTTTTAAGACTTGCTCCTCCACAGATAAATGACAACATCCTGAAATCATTATGTGTGGATGCATAGGTACCACTAAAAAAATACTAAGCCTAAGACTTCAGGAAGCAATATTTTCTTTTGCTGGCTGAAATAGACTGTCCCCAGACTCCTACAACCACCAATTGAGTCATTCTTCTTGATAATTCCACATACTTATCATATTCTGCTTACTCCTCCTTTTAAATATTTAAGTGACAGCAAACAGCCTATTTGAAACCACAAAGAAAAGCAATGTCAAGCACAACACCCAAGGGGACAGCAATATGTGTGTCCATCAAAGTAATTTGGATTTTATTCTATTTATGAGGCTTCATCTCAAAGCAAGCCTGAGGGAACAAGCATTGTCTGGAGGTTGTAAGTACAGAGAAAATGCAGAACTATAATTAGGCTGAAGATGTCCTACAGAAACCCAACCATAAGTCAATAATGGCTTAGCTTCTGCATTCCTATCAAGGGCTGTCACAGTAATAATGTTCTTTGGGAATAGAAAGAGGTGTGATTGTGTGGGTTGGAATGTAGAAGAGCTGGCAACAAGTCAGCAAGGAATATCCCATCAGGAGAGGCCAGGCTTCCTCCAAGAACAACATTACAAAGGCAGGGAGGTGACTGTCATACTGGGAGAGCATCAATGGCTTCATCCCAACAGCTTAGCCCCAGAGAGCCAAGACATCTTTACTGCTCAACTGGAAGCTCTTTAAAGATGGATTCAGGGATGACACAAGCAGGGAGTCTGGACAAACACTGTCTACAAGTCTGACTAACAGTGAAATTCCTGAAGGACCTCTAGCCAGAAGGGGCTAAACCAGCTCTACTCAGAGCTTTTAGGGCAAGATTGTCTTCTCTTAGGAGGAGATGTTTGAAGGGAGGAGAGAGGTGACCAGCACTCTGTGGAGTCACCATCCCTGGGGGGGGGNCAACCTGGGTGATTTTGTGATATTCACTCCTGGCTCTGAACCAGTATTGCAGATCTCAGATTCTTTGGTGGGAGTGTTCAAATATTGACATTTCTATTTCTTTTTAAGGGGAAAAAAAGTGTTTTTAAACATACTTCCTATACCAACCATTCTCCTTTTAGCTCAAAACCAGTTTCTGTGAGACAACCAAGTCACTGTGATGGCATCTGTGTGCTCATCTTTGACTCTTACCTTCACATTCTCTGGATGCAGCCCTCCAGGGTGTTTGTCCATGTACTGACATAAATCAGTGTGCTAAAAGAAAGCCAGATGGAAAAGAGAACAAAAGAAGTGTGTTAATATCTGTAGGACTGCAGCAATACATTTCTTCCTTCTTAGGAGTGGACAGCACAATGGGAAATCAGGAGATTTATTCAGTCACAAACACACACTTGTACCTTTGCAATCCATTTCATTTCACAATCTTGGTAACTGCATTGGTCACCAAATGTCAGTTCATTTGTGTTCCTACCACATCCTGTGTATGGTAAATGAATGACTTGGATTTCAGTTTCATTGTAGACCTTGTAAAGACAAGGTCACCATCAGCACCATCAAGGGAATATCTAGAGGGAAGAGGAAGAACCTAAAGGGAGAACCTCAGCTGTTAGTCTCATGCTTCACTTTAAACCTTTCTCTTTAAATAGTAATTTTATGGTGATTCTGGATAAGGATGGATAATGGTTTAGAAAAGGCATCACAGAGCAGAGTTCTGACTGATACCTTCCAGCCCAACAAGGATCATGATGGTTGGAAAAGCCTTCTGAGACCATCCAGTCCAAGCAGCCACCCAACACCCCCATGCTCACCACTCAACCATGGCCCCAAGCACCACATCTAGATGGTTTTTGAAGCCCTCCAGGGATGGTGACTCCACCACTGCCCTGGGCAGCCTGGGCCAATGCCTGAGAACCCTCTGGGGGAAGAAATTCTTCCTAATATCCAACCTGAACCTCCTCTGCTGCAACTTGAGGCCATTTCCTCTTGTCCTATCACTAGTTACCTGGGAGAAGAGCCCAAGCCCCATGGAAATAGAAATTATGGAAAGAGAAATAAAGCAGAGAATCATGAAGGTTGGCAGAGACCTCTGAGATGGTCAAGTCCAACCATCAGCAAACATTGCTGGCTCCCCTTGAAGAAGGAATTCTAATGGTGAATGGGTGAGCAAATAGGCTCAGGGCTGTGCTTGCACATCAACTGTTTCACTCAGCTCTTGCACAGGAACCAGAGACTCTGCTCCCAAACACAGACCTGCTCAGACAAAGAGCAGGACACCTCATGGGGTTTAAGAAACACTTGGACAATGCTCTTAGACACATAGGGTGACTTTGGGGTTGGCCTGGGCTTAAATAGGAGTTGGACTGGATGATCCTTGTGGGTCCCTTCCAACTCAGGAGATTCTGTGATCTTCTTTCAGAGACAGGAGCCATGAAATGAGCTCTACTTCCCCAGCCCTCTCCCACAGCAACATGCCTGCCATTCTCCTCTCCTCCCAAGACTCACTTCCCATGCCATGCCCTCCCTTTCCCCTCCTCTTCCTCCCTCCTGCTCCATCTCCGCATGACTCCCCTGTCCCTCAATGCTGCCTGACTGCTTTCAGCTCTCCTGACTCAAAGAATCTCTCTGTCTCTCTCTCCTTTTGTCACCCAACCAATCCTTCAGCCACTAAGATCATTTCTCCATCGAAGGGCAGGCAAGGAGGAATATCTGAAGTGACAGGAGAACAAAGGGAAGCTAACTCATTGGAACAGGGCTGCCCAGGGAGGTAGTGGGATCACCAGCCCTGGAAAGGGTCAAGAAAAGCTGGAGATGTGGTGCTTGGGGATATGGGTTAGTGGTGAGCATGGCAGTGTTGGGTGGCTGGTTGGACTGGAGGATCTCAGAGGCCTTTTTCCAACCATGATGATTCTAGGAGTCTCTTAACAGCCTGTATCCTCCAGCCTGAGCACTCTGCAGACTCCTGCACTGTGCTTCAACTGATTTCATCTTGCTGGTGATTTTCCACAGTGCCACAGACTCTCCTTTCCATGGATTTCTGTGGCTTTCTCCAATTCAATCTCCTTCCCCTGCCAAACAACATGGTGTTAGCCAAGCTAACCACCAAACTACAACCTAGCTCTGGGTGCCACCCAAGCAACTTCCAGCTGAACAGCAGAAGGCAACAGCACCAGCTGTGCTGAGCAGCAGGGGAAAGAGAGAGATTAGGATTCAGGAGAAACACAATACCCCACAAGGCAGCTTTAATGAAAACAATTTTGCTAACAGATGCTTCCAGTGCTTTGGGTTTCCCTCACACTGCCAATGAAGATAAATGGACATCAAAAACACAGGAACACCACTCTACAGAGAAGCAGGTTGTGGGGTGGTGGAGTACAGAACCCATATATAAACCCACCTAAGAGCCCAGGGAGAAAAGGGAATGCAGTTACCTGATTTTTGGTAGAAAATAGCTATTTTTTTTCACCTATGTTGCACTATATACATATTGTTAATATACATTTATACCTTATTGCTCATGGCACAGAGAACAACCTGTCTGGGACTCTTGAGGAGTGAGCTCCACACTGCTGTGGGAAGGATGAATGAATGAATGAAGAGAATGAACAAAGAATTCAAGAATGAACTGAGAGAGATGCAACTCAATCCAGTTTTCTGAGGATGGCAGTTTAGCCTCTTCCTTATTCTCTGGCCACCTTCATCCTTCTCCCAGGCTCTGAGGAAATCATGTTGAAGACATAGTAAATAGTGCAGTGAGATTCTCTTAACAAGACAATAAGATCCCAAAAGTCAGTAGGAATTCCTTACAGTGATCAAAGCCTGGCAGCAGATCATCACCTTGGGTAAACTGTGATGGACTTCAAGTCCCCAAAAGCAACAGGATTGGGACAATTTTTACAAGCTGAGCAAGTTGTAATAAATACATGAAGCTGAAGATGAGGCAGCAGAGTGCCCAGGTGGCCAAGAGCATCCTGGCTTGGATCAGCACTAGTGTGGCAGCAGGGCTAGGGCAGGGATTGGCCTCCTGGACTCAGCACTGGGGAGGTCACACCTCCAATCCTGGGGTCAGGTTTGGGCTCCTCACTCCAGGAAGGACACTGAGGTGCTGGAGTGTGTCCAGAGAAGGGCAAGGAAGGTGGGGAAGGGTCTAGAGCACAAGTGTTGTGAGGAGCAGCTGAGGGAACTGGGCTTGGTTAGGCTGGAGAAGAGGAGGCTCAGGGGAGACCTTCTCACTCTCTGCAACTCCCTGAGAGGAGGCTGGAGCCAGCTGGGGCTTGGGCTCTTCTCCCAGGAGAAAAGCAATAGGAGAAGAGGAAATGGCCTCAAGCTGCAGCAGGGGAGGTTCAGGTTGGATCTGAGGAAGAATTTGTTCCCTGCCAGAGTGGTTAGGCATTGGCCCAGGCTGCCCAGGGCAGTGCTGGAGTCACCATCCCTGGAGGGGTTCAAACAACCTGGAGTCATGGCACTTGGTGACTTGCCATCTTCAGGGCAGCCAAAAAGCAGCACAAACACTTCCCCTAAAAGCTCTGGCATTCTCTGGTAGACCTCTCTTCACATTGGCTGAGTGACTCTCTTCTGCCATGTCTCCTTCTCCTAACTGTCCACGCACGAGCACAGAGCTGATAAAAAATTGATAGGGAAAACTGCAGCTCAGACTGCCAAAGAAAAAATGATGTTCTCATGGGTTAGAGCCTCTGTACTCAAAAGGGTAAAGCAATAAAACATGAGTAAAAGCAATAAAATAAAATAAAAATGAAAGCAATAAAAAATGAACAGGCCTTTTTAACTTTCAGCTGTTGGCTCTGTTTATTACTCAGCTTTATTCTTCATTCCTCTTCTTCACCTTTACTTAATTATTTCTTGATGTCATAATATCATCATAGAATCCTAGAATTGTCAGAGTTGGAAGGGACCTGGAAGATCAGCTAGGGACCCTGCTAGAGCAGGGAGGTTGGACTAGCTGAGCTCTGGTGCTCCCTTCCAACCTGAACCACTCTGGGGTTGACACTGAGCTCTATCAGTAAGTGAACTGTCTCTCACCTAGTTTCCAGTGTCCCATCTGTCTGATCTCTCAGTCAAGGATCACAAGACCTCTCCTCCCTTGTGCCCAGCTTCCCTACCTTCCTCTAGCTATCAAGCCCTGCTGAGCCCTGCCAGTGATGAGAGCTCAGCCTAGCACTGGGACTCAGCTGATCTTCCCTGCTCTCTTCTCCCCTGGGTAATGAGTGCTGACCATGTCTTGGCACAATGTTCCAGGTATTCCAGGACCACCTCAAGATCTCAGGTTAGGAATTACTAGCTCTGAAACTCCTTTAGTGCCAATATATTTTAATGCTGATTGGAAACTGAGATATGAGAAACTTCTATTTTTTTCCCCCCCCCTCTTCCAGGAAATGTAACTAATGAACTTCATTAAGGCAGCTCACTGCATAATAACCTCTTTTAGCTGCTGTAATGAAGCAATGGGAATGAAAACTTTCTTCTGTAATGGAAAGGAATTTTTTCAGAAGGCAAAACACACACAGAGATTAAACTAGGCAAGGCAGTTGGAAAATGCTTGGGTTTAAATGAGACACTTAGATTAGTCTGGAGCTTTTTTTTCTTACTGTTGAGGCAGAAAAAAAAATATTATTCATTACTCATACTTCCAATTATAAACTATGCCTGTTCTTGTTTCAGCTCCAGTTCATAAATATTGAAGGCATAATGTAAATTATTACTTGGATTTGCTATGCCAGGAAGAGGATGTGTTGCTGGTTCATTTGTTGATGATAATAATATACTTACATAATTATGCCTAATACCAAAAAGCTCATTAGCATGCTCCCAAGCCTCTAGCAATATGTATTGGTGAGGATTGCCCTGCAGCAATTAAGTGTTGCTAAATACAATCATCCCCCTCTCTTAAATAAACAAATGGTGAAACAAATGGGAGCATCTCATGATCCTTTTCATTGCCAACTCATCTTCCATGATCTCTCCACATGGCTGAGATCTCACCTGGCAAATTCACCATTTCCTTTGGGCAAAGGTGGCTACAACAGTGACACTTGCACTACAGCTGTGTAACCACAAGAGCACATTAAAAAACCACCAAAATAGAGCCTGGAGAGATGGGGAACAAATCTCTCCAGAGAAGGAGACTCCACAACCTCTCTGGGAAAGCTGCTCCAGTGCTCAGTCACCCTCACAGCAAAGAAGTTCTTCCTCAGCTTTAGGCTGAACTTCCTCTGTTCCACTTGGTGCCTGTTGCCTGGTGTCCTATTGCTTGGCCTCCTGGAGCAGAGCCTGGCTCCATCCTCTTGACAACCTCCCTTCAGCTCCTTCTCTCCACTGATCAGGTTCCCTCTCAGCCTCCTCTTCTCCAGGCTACCCAAGCCCAGCTCCCTCAGCCTTTCCTCAGCAGGGAGATGCCCCAGCCCCTCAGCATCTTTGGAGCTCTCTGCTGGACTCCCTCCAGGAGCTCCAATCTCTCTTGTCCTGAGAAGCCCAGATCTCCTGGATGTCCAGCACATCCCAGTTAACTCTCTGGCAACCACTTTCTCCCCCACTGGTACCTGAAGCAGTATCAGCTCTCCAGGTTTTGTGCAGGCTATTCCAGCAGCTCACCCCACAACTCTCCTCAGCCAACCAGCAATGGCTCTCAGCCATCCAAGGGGTAAAACTGAGCTCTCAGCTCCCTTCTCTGTTACACTTTGAAGACCAACAAGCATCACAGATGATCTAAAAGTTCCCAGAGCATAGAACAACTATGCCCTACTAACAAGGTCTAGACTAAACAAGTTTCAGTTCCCTTCTTTCACTCCAAAGGAGCAAGCTCCACAGACAGCTTCACATCCACCACCAAGATGTTTATGTGAAGAAGGAGCTTCTGATCTTCAACTGTCAGGTAGAATTCTTAAAGATGGACTTCTGTGGCTTCTGGGGACCACCAAGGTGGAAGTGAAAAAGCTCTGTCATGTTTTCATCTCACAGATGTCCATTACAAAATAAAAAAGAAAGAATAAACTCTAATTGGAGGTACCCAGAGAATTTAATCATTGCCATGTTGCCTTTCAAAGCCTCTTCTGCTTTCAGCTTTTAACTTATTACTTGCAGTGCATTCTGCTAGGGAAGGTGCTAGATGAAATTAAATTGCACTCCAGTCTTTCAGGGTCAAGGCTGAAAGCCAACACCTCTGACAACCTCAGATGTTTCATCAGGATTCATTCCCCAATGGCATCATCCTCAACCCTAGTGACCCCAAGTCTCTGTTCTCTGAGTACTCTAAGATCACTACCTGCTCATCCCTAATTCAATCAGGACATCTCTCTCAGATGGTCCTGACTGTGTTTGAAATGGCCAGCAGTGATTAATGGCAATAGAGTATCAGGTCCATGATGTCCCTTTGTGAAGTAAATCAAATTCAAGCCTTTTTAGGTCTGTTAGGGCTCAGTCTTTCAGAAATGTCATTTGAAGCACACCCAATTCTGCTGATTTCAGTACAAATCAACCCTGTTTTGGAGCTAACCTGAAAAGAAGAACCAGATCAGAGACTGCAGAGCTCAGTAACACAAATTACATGAGGTATCACCTCAAGGCACAGGACTAAGTTACAACACTGTCCTTAGGTTAGCTGGAGAGAACAAAGCATCCTGAACACCACCTGGAGAGATTCTGCCCACTAGCCAAAATATTCAACTCCTACTGGGATCAGTTGCTAGCAACCATTCCTAAAGGAGAGCCTGAAACAGCTTCAGTAGCTACCAAACACCATGGGAATAAAGAGGTGCAGCCTCCAACAGGGTTTATCCCAACAGCACCCTGCTGAAAAACAGTTGATTGTATCCAGAAGAACCAGGCACTGCAGGAAGCTTAGTCTGTGTCCATGCTTTTAGACTGGTTTGGGTTGGAAGGGACCTGAAAGATCATCTAGCTCCAACCTCCCTGCCATGGGCAGGGATGCCACCCACTAAGACCAGGTTGCTTATCCTGGAGAGCAACCCAACAGATGGCTGAGAACTGGGGTCTGTCAAAGGCTACAACTGGTTGTAAATTCCAGCACTTTGCCATCAGAGCCAAAGCCATCTAATTGAGGGGAAAACCTAATTCTATAGATCTCATCTCTCAGGCAGTTCTGCTGAACACAGCTAAATGCTGATCAAAATGTATCCCTGCCAAGTCATGCAAATAAGCCAACACTGACCATCACCCACAATTAAATAGCAAGGCTTCTCCTATGCTAACTCAGGGTAAAGCAGCAGCAGGAGAATCATCTGTTCTAAGAAAAGGAATTCCATTCTCATGAACCTGAGGTTAAAATGAAGAGACATAAATGTGTTGTATGGAGTTGCTCCTGGAGCTCAACACCCACAGTATTGCACTGCAGTGTAGACAGAGAAGGTGAACTGCATCTCCAGACATGATGCTGCACAGATTAGCATGTAACAATCCAAGCATCCTCCCAAAAACCCACCCCAAAAATCCTATCTGTCTTAAGCAGGGATGCACTAAGAGCAAAAGCAGCAACCCCTCTGCTTTTTGAGCACCTTGTCTTCATGACTCCAGCACAATAACAGACATCAGACTGAAAACCTAACCTCCTCTCAGCTCATTTGTTTCCTTTTCAATTCCATGTTCTGGGATCCATCTGTGAAGCTGGGAGGTTAATTATGAGAGCACATTGCATAATTCCACAGCTAAGTGCTGAAGGAGTCCTACACAAATGCCATATGTTTGCCTTAGTTAAAAAAACCCCAAAGATTAATTAGGAGGCCAAGCCTAAGACTTTGGGAAGTAATACCCTGAACACAATGAGATCATTCCACTCTGCACTCTGGAAATCAAAGTTTTAATTAGCAGGTACCACACTAGTCACTGCAACAAAAAATAATCCAGATGTCAACATTCTGTCCCCCAGACTTCTGGACTGATGCTGCTTATAAAAGACTCTCTGCAGTAGTCACAACAAAAGCCACTTAAACTTGTTAGATGCTTCTGGTGAAGGATCTAGCTGCTCAGCATTTCTGTCTTCTCCTCACCTCTTTTACAGTCACCCAAACACATCAGTAAAGAAAAAGCTCTCATAAACAACCTAAGACTAGAAAAGAGAGTAAGGAATCACTTTGAGAAGTCAACTGTGCAGTCTAAGGTCCTTCAAAAGCCCTGGTAGCCATTTGTCCACCTCAACCTTCCACTTCTAGCCCACTCCCCTGCAAAGCATCCTCTCTCCCAGCCTCCCCTCTCCTGAAGACAGCCAAGGGTTAAAACCTTGGCCACAGCCACAACCAGATCCCATGGATCACTGATGGCCAAAGAGCTTCTCCATCACATTCAGCACATTCTGGACCAGAGCTGGGACAGGAGTTACTTTACTCACCACATATTCAAACACAAGTGTCAAGGTCTCCTTGGTGTGAATGATGTCATGAAGCAGCACAATGTTAGCATGTTTCAATCCTTTCAAAAGAGAAGCTGAAAAGCAAAAGACAAGTGTTATCTTAACAAAGGATCCAGACATTGCACACTCTGGGCTTTTTTGTAGTCAATTGGATTTCTTTTCTTTTTGGACACCTAAGTTTCATAACCTGAGAACCAAGGTTTGTCCCTGAGTATCTTCTAGGTCCATGACTCGTGTGTTCAGTGAAGATGATGCCTTCTTTGCTTTCTCCACCTCACTTTGAGGCAACATGAGCTGCAGCTGGAGATGCTTCCCTTACACAGACTCCTCCAAGTGACTCACTCACTCCTCTCTGACCAACCAGACACCACTTCTACACTCAAAGACAACTTCTGCCTTTGGAAAGACACACTTGGCTTTTATCTAAGCATCACCTTTCCTATCCAACTCAACACCAGAGCTGCTTCCCAAACACAGTGGGCAACCTGCTCTGACAGGAAGGCTGGACTAGATGATCTCCAGAGATCCCTCCCAGCCCCTAAGATTCTGTGATCTCTCTTAACTGTAGTGTTGTGAGCAATAATTCTCCTTTCAAACACAACCCAAGTTTGCTGGAATCATCTCTATCAGCTCATGAGAGCCAACACTATTTCCTCACCATATATAGATGTATTTTAATGGCACTAGCTGGCTGCTGCCACAATAAAGACTTAACTAGCAAGCTTCCAGGTGATCTCCTTCACTCCATTTCTTTTACACCACAATACATAGTGTTCCTACCACATGACATCTTTAATGTTTCACAAGACACAGCATATTTTAGCCACATATACTGACAAGCCATCTCTCCTTCCCAGTGTCATTCTGTCCTTGGTGCCTCCTCATCTTACATGGACCTCTGAGCAGGACTAGCAGTCACCACAGCAAACTACATCCTAGAACCAAAGACAGGCTCAGGAGTGGCATATTTCTGCTCTGAATAGCAGGGAACTTTCTTCTCTCATTCTTCTTTTGTCAAAGAAAATAATGAAACCACTAAATGTGTCTCCCCTCCACCACTGTGCCCAATGGAAGCTCAGGAGCTTCCATTCTCCTAGGCAGGAGAAAGGGAGCAAAGGGGAAAATACCCTGCAGCAGCTTTTAAGTGAGGCTATCACAGATACCCTGGTGAGAGGACTGCAAACCTACAAGCTCCATGACCAGGAATGAAGCAACCCTTCAACCTGGCTGAAGATGGGAGAGGAAAAGGAGAGCTTGTGTTAGCCTGTGCTCCACAACCCATGATATTTAGATACTCAGCACACAGCAGCCTCTTCTGTGCTCTGAGTATGCTGCCATGGAGCTGTAATTCAGCTACTGCAGTTACAACTATTCTTTTTCAACAGCTGATTTCTAGTAACTTCCAACATTCCACAAGCAGAAGCTTTTTTTCTCCAAGGAAGAGCCATGCACAAGCCTCACAGGATCCTCAGTTGAGGGTCTGGAGTAGTTCTTGGAGTAAAAAGCTAAGAGATTTGGATCTGTTGGGGCTTGCTTGGTTGGTTGTTTAAAGGACAACCATGAAAAACTGCTAACTAAGAAAGGTATGGATGCAACCAACAGACAATCAGAGCTGTTCCAAAAGGTCCTTTCTACCAGAAATCAGAACATTTAACCTAGGGGAACCCCAAGAAGAGTTCACCTGCAGCAACTGAGCTTTGAGCAGCTCTTCCCTCAAGCCTTGCCAAGTGACCACACATGCAGAGGGCCAGAGAAGTTCAGAAGTGCCTCCTAGCAGAGCCTGTGGCCAACTCCAACACAATTCATGACCTCTGTCAGCTCAGATCATCACCTGAGGCCTTCAATGCCTCTACTTTGCCATTACTTTGTTGCTAAAATCCGTCTATGGGTCATTAAAGCTTAAACAGCTCATTGAAAGCAGCTTCCCCTGAGGTCTTTGCAAACAATCTCTCCTCTGCAGTTCCCTCCCCCTCTCTTCTCTATCTCATCTCCAGCTCTCCCCTTTTACAGCCTCAACATTCACCATCTGCCAGATACTACCAGAACTACAAAGCATCACCTGCAGGGTGAGATTTCTGCCTTCTCCATTAGCCCAAGTGGAATACAGTAAATAATAGAGCAGAGGGAGCAAAAACAAGTTAATTGCACTCATTTTACAGTGAGGAAATAAGTCATCACAGTTTATATCTCAGAAATGAAGTCAAAGGGGTGAAAGTCTCCCAGAGCTTTCCCTAGGAGGACTCTTGCTGGTAAGGTTGTCTTTGGGAAAGCACTGCTTTGGTGCTTGAAAAAAAAGGAAATAATAATGAAACAAGAAAGCTGTTGAGCACTTGAAAACCAAAATGAACTAATTTTGCTTGCTGAATGAACTATTCCAACACCAAAGTGAACTAATGGGGCTTGGTGTGGGTTTTTTACCAACCAGCCAATACACTTCCCTCCCTTGGGCACCTTCTTGCTTGAAGGGGACAGAACTTTGGAGGAACTCCACTTGTTCAAAGACAAAGCCCAGAACTTCCCATCCAAGAGAATGGAAGAAAGAGGGTCCAGGGAATCTATCAGCACCAGCCTGAGATCAGCATGACTTCACCTCTGAAGCTGCTCCTAGAGCTCAAGTCAAGTCAAGTGCTGCTGTGCCTTGATGAAGAAAACAATCCCCCCTGAGCATGCCATCACCATCCAGGGATTATCACCCACAGATCTCCCATGGACTTGTTGTCTTTCATGCTAAAAGACTAAAATAGGGTTGGAGAAGCAATGCAACAACCCCTAGGAAGTGGGACCAAGCTCCTAGTACCCCCTGGAGCCTTAGCATGGGTTTTTATAAACAAAATTACATAATGCTGCTTCAAAACTGCTGTTTCTGTTTTCCCCTTGATATCAAATGCATGTTAAACAGATGGGAGGACTTTTAGTTCATTTCCCCCAAGAGTTCTGAAGAGCAAATCATACTAAAAGGCTATTTTTAAAGGCCCATTTTGGTCAGAATATGATCTCCATTTGAATGGAGAAGTCCAAGTCCTTGTCCTGTCACCTGGGTTTGCACATTGCAGCCAGGGCAGAGCAACTGGTGACATGCTTCAATCAGTAAGGACATCCAAAAGGATCATTTCTGGGACTCCTACAGAAGGACAAACCCTCAGCACTTCTCCATCAAAGGCTAACAACCATATTTGCATACCTAAAGGAAACACTTTGTCTTTGCTTGACCAACCCTTACAGGCTTCTCCTCCAACAAGGGGATGCTCTCCTCTATTCTGAGCTCCTGGCAAGCTGCCTTATTGCTTGTGTTGATCAAAGAGCTTTTTTTGGCTGTTCCCAGATGAGCTGGGTTCTAAAAGTACCCTCAGCTCCAGGAGCAAGCCAAGGCAGATGGACTGCAGCCAACTCCTGCCCAAAACCTGAGCAGCATCAGTAAATCAGTGCTTTGCTCCCAGCAGGGTTTACAGCATCAGCTGAAGCCTGACACTCCACTAACAATGCCTGGGGACTTTCAGATCAGCCTTGACCTACCTCTAGGAGGGCTTGGAGTGCTCTGGGAAAGGCTCTTCTAGCATGTCCATGCAGTAACATTTCAGAGCTCTGTGGCAAAGCCAACACAAGTGATAGTAACTGTTGGCTCCTGGGCCACAGGCAGGGAGAACTCTCCAGTAGCAGCACTAGCAAAGATGTTGCTTTCAGACATGGCAAGGACATCCTGCCTGAACCTTAATGATGGTTCTCAGATCATCCTACCACAAGTCATTCAGTCTTCCAATTTCTGACTCTCATCTTGACCTCACTGTGTGGAAAAATCAGAGATCTCCACTGTGGCCCTAGACACACTGGGGTTCACTCTCTGATGTCTCCTGGACAGGAGTCCCTACTCAGAAAACATTCCTGGGTTCCTCATGCTCCTCCTCCACTTCACACACACAGCAGGACTCTGTGTGCAACCTGTTCCTTCCAGTCCTAGCACAGACACAGGAACAAATGTGCAGAGATATCCTCCTCAGGAATGCAGTTCCCAAATCTCCCTTCTGCTATTTTCCAGTTCACTCATCCAAAATAATATCCTACTAGCAAATAGCTTTGCTTTCCTACAAGCCCAACATGACAGCAATCCATTCAGTGGAAACTAAACATCCTAGGTAGGACCACAGTGGCCACAGGCTTCCCATCTGCTCACCACAGGAGAGATTCTGCAGCATGAGCAGGATCTGCAATCCCAAGCCATGGATTTTAGAGCTGCCCACCTAAAAATGGACAGAATTGGTCAGTCAGCTTCCACCCTCATCTTAGTGGACACAAAGCAATATCTGTTTCTATATAGGTCACTGCTCAGCTCTGAAACATTTCTAGGAGGAAGTGTCTTAAATTTCAAAAGAATCTTCAGCTACAGGAAAGCCACAAAAAGGATCAAACCCTTCCAGTGGGCTGTTACACAGGCTTGGCTGAAGGACATCTGGACAGGCAGTTCCAGCCTCACTACAGTCTCTTCTAGATTTAACAAATGGTCACACAATCCCAGCATGGTGGGGGTTAGAAGGGACCTCTGGGGATCACCCACTCCAGCCCCCCTGCTCCAGCAGGGTCACCCACAGCAGCTTGCCCAGGGTCACCTCCAGCTGCCTTGGCAATCTCTCCACACAAGGAGACTCCACAGCCTCTCTGCAAAGCCTGGGACAGGGCTCCAACACCCTCACACCAAACAACATTCTCCTCCTGCTCAGCTGGAACCTCCTGCCTTCCAGTTGGTGCCCAGTGCCCCTTGGGCTGGCCCTGGGCACCACTGAGCAGAGTCTGGCCCCAGCCTCTTGACCCTTGAGACTCTTGAGCTCTTGCTGAGCCTCGAGCATCTCCCCTGTGGGGCTACTCTTCTCCAGGCTCAGCAGCCCCAGGGCTCTCAGCCTTTCCTCCTGCCAGAGATGCTGCAGTGCCCTCAGCATCTTCCTAGCCTCTGCTGGCCTCTCTCCAGTAGTTCCCTGTCTCTCTGGAACTGGGGAGCCCAAAACTGAACCCAGGATTGGAGCTGTGGCCTCCCCAGTGCCCAGGCCAGAAGGACAATCCCTGCCCTAGCCCTGCTGCCACACTAGTGCTGATCCAAGCCAGGATGCTGTTGGCCTTCTTGGCCACTCTGCTGCCTCATCTTCAGCTGCTGTTGACCAACACCCCCAGCTCCTTTTCCAATGGGCATTTTCCAGCCACTCTGCCCCAAGCCTGAAGTGTTCATGGGCTTGTTGTGATCCAAGAGCAGGACGTGGCACTTGGCCACCACCTCATCCATGTGAGCTGAAGCAGGACACAGCCTTTCCAGAGCCTGCAAACATGCCAGAGGGCTGGAGCACAGACACAACAGCAGGAAAGGGAAGAGCCACTTGCTTTCCCAAACACTTGGAAAATGACACAAACCCAAATCCAAATGAAACTCAAGCAAGCCTTGCCAAGCACTCAGAGCACAGACTGCCTGCAATTACAGAGGCTTCTACAACACCAAGCCTCTCCAAGACAGACATTCCTGCAGTCCCTACAGTGAGATAAAGCAGGGTTAGGAGCTTTCAGCACACACCTGCTTTGGATCTCTCTTGCATTTATCTCACTCTGACAACCTCTAAGTTCACAGCCTAACTTTATCTTGCAGTGACCAACTTGGGTGCTTGTATCCATCAACTCTTTCCAGCTCTTTCAATGTTTTTGTTCACATGTGGAAGAAGTGGTGGCTTTTATTTTTATCTAGACTCAGCTGTGAACTCTCTGCAACTCTCTGAGAGGAAGCTGGAGCCAGCTGGGGCTTGGGCTCTTCTCCCAGGAGAAAAGCAATAGGAGAAGAGGAAATGGCCTCAAGCTGCAGCAGGGGAGGTTCAGGTTGGATCTGAGGAAGAATTTGTTCCCTGTCAGAGTGGTTAGGCATTGGCCCAGGCTGCCCAGGGCAGTGCTGGAGTCACCATCCCTGGAGGGGTTTAAAAGCCCTGGAGATGTGGTACTGAAAGACATCCTTTAGTGATGACCTGGCAGTATTGGGTTAACAGTTGGACTAAATGATCTGATAGGGGTCTTCCAAGCAAACTGATTCCATGATTTTAGGGCTTTGCAAGCATAACTAAGATCCTCTGCTGTGAATGGTCTCCCTGCAGGATGAGCATTCCATGGTCGAAGTGAGAGACTCAGTAACTGAGAAGCAGTGCTGAAACTTGTGCCCTGCTGAAGTCACTGAAAGCTTTGCTGCTCCCTTGTCCCAGCTCATCAACAGGACAGGAAATCACTTAACCATCTGTACCTGCAATGAGTAATTTTGTTGTCCTAAGAAGACAGAAAAGTCATCCTGGGAAAAGAATTTAACTACATGAACATGAAACCCAGTTACCTACCAGGGTACCTGACTCATGACTTCGAAATAAGGAATCCTGCAGAAAAGCTGTGGTGAAAGAAAAACCCAACAAAAACCCTCAAAAAAACTCCCCCACAACCCAAAAAAGCAGAGCACTGGTGTTCTGTTTCTCAGTGGGCCATTTCCCTCAGCAAAAAGACTGCATGAAAAGCAGACAGATTTGTCAGCACACACTTTAGGTGGCAGGTTACAAAACTGTGGCATCTGTCTTGTTATTCTTCAAAGGGGGAGTGAGAGAGGAGCTTGGAAAGGATCATCTCTTCTCCCACAGAACTAGTGATAGGAGAAGAAGAAATGGCCTCAAGCTGTCCCAGGGGAGGTTCAGGTTGGATATTAGGAAGGATTTCTTCCTTGCCAGAGTGGTTAGGCATTGGCCCAGGCTGCCCAGGGCAGTGGTGGAGTCACCATCCCTGGAGGGGTTCCCAAACCATGCAGACATGGCAGTTGGTGACATGGTTTAGTGGCAGGGGGGTGTTGGGTTGATGTTTGCACTTGATGAGGTCTTTTCCAGCTTTAATGATTCTGTGATTCACTCTAGGTGGGGGAAGGCTCAGATGCCTCTCTGCCAAATCCCAGTGCAAATCAAGCACTCTGTTCTGCCACTGAAAGGAGAACAGTGTGGAGTCTAGGACAAGGACAAAGATTTCATACTGAAGTGAATTCAATCCAGTCACAGCAGAACTTAACAGTAAAAAGCAACTCAGAATAATGAGCTAGTAAACTTTGAAGCACAATCAGAATATGAACAATACCCAGAACATTCAAAGACAAATGTTAAGGACAGGAAATAAGCTGAATTCTGGCTGCATCTCTTTGGTGCCTACTCTAAGACTGGTATTAAATCTTTCCTCCCTATCCAAAAACATGCTGAGCATGCAGACTATAAAATGGCAAGAGTCCCTCAAGGAACTTGTAAACCAATTTCCAACAGAAGAAAATAAATAAGTAATAATAAAAAAAAAGCAATAAAGGGATGAAGCAAGCTGGCAGACAGCACAGCAGCAAAACACTAGGATAATTCAAGTGAAGGTTAAATGCTTCTCCACACTGGAACAGGTTGCCCAGAGAGGCTGGGGAAGCTCCATCCCTGGAAGCTTTGAAGGCCAGGCTGGCTGGGGCTGTGGGCAACCTGCTCTAGTGGGAGGTGTCCCTGGCAGGCAGGGGGGTTGGAACTAGATGATCTTTCAGGTCCCTTCCAACTCTGACAGTTCTGGGTTTCTGTGCTGTACCACCAGCAGCAAAGCCCTTTGCTGTTATCACTGCTGGGCATCCACTTTGCAATGACATCACCTGAAAATATGGTTTGTGTCTTCTTTTGATGTGTAAAGTCCACATCAGGTCCCAAGGGGCAGACAACAGTGTCCTCCTCCTGCCTTTGCCCTGTGGTCTCTGGTCTCAGTTCCCACCCTGTCACTAACTGTCATTTCCTCTTGCAGCTCCCAGCACCCACCACAATGTTAATTGTATTTAATGTGCAAGCAATCCAAAGGAAACAGAAAACCTTGGTCTCCCAGGCTTTTTATTTCCTTTATTCATCCTGGAATGCAACTGAATCCAAATCAGGACTGCAAACTTTACAGGTTTACATTGAAATGACATTTAAATGCAGATCTGTACTGCTATGTCAACGTCCAGAGCAGCATTTGCTTATTTAAACCTCGTGGATATTGTTCAACTTGGGAAATTTGCATTTTAAAGGACAAGTATTTCCCCCCCACCGCCTTTGAGCAAAAGATGGGAAGCCCTGGATGCTGCTTTAGAAAGCAGCTGGTCCTCAGAGAGGGCAGGAGAGGTGCTGGGACAGAAAAGCTGGGCTGAAGGAAAGGTCTCAGCTTCCCAGAGCTGACAGCCACATCTGACACTAGGACAGGGAAATGCAAAAGGGAAGTGATGTTTAGAAGAGACCTAGCTGAGGTAAGCTAGGCACTTCTGCCCTCCTGCTTTGCTTAAAAATAACCCCATCCTCTTCAGACCCAGAGTGACAGTTACCTGTGTAGATGGCATGACACTGGAGCATGGACCTAAATCCACAGCTGAAAGCACTCTGAGCAACCACAGAATTAAAACACACCCAAGAAAGGTGAGAAAAGAGATGGAAAGGATCTGCCAGCAGAAGTCATTAACACCACAGGTGGTAAGAATTCCTCTTGATGTGTTTTTAAAAGGCCAACTCAACAGCCAACAGCTTGTCTGTCTACTACCTACAGCTCTCAAAGAGCACTTCCCAGCCCCCCTGCAAACATACTCCCTCCTTCCATCCTGTTGTGTCATGCATCCATTAGCAGCATGGCAATGGACTCTTTGCTCTGCCTGGGAAAATGCTTTTGATGGCATCAGAGTAATCAACAAGAACAGTAAACAGAACTGAGAGCACTGCCTCTTCATGCAGCAGCTCCTACTGCCTTGTCAGCCTGGCAGTGGATGTCTTCATCTTCTGCAGTGTTTGTTCCAGCCAAACAGGTCAGCCCTTTCCAGGAGAGGACTACACAACAAAGCTGCTCTTTTCATGTTGGGGATTTTTGCTTCAGACACCTCTCAGATCTCCTGCACTGAAAGGTGCCCTTCCAAAGGTACACTTCAGGTCAGAGAGTCACAGAATCTCTCAGCTGAAAAGGACCCAAAAGGATCATTGAGTCCAACTGCCTGCTCCTTGCAGGAATAGCTTACACCTCTCAGGGAGAAAAAAAACCTGGTTTATTCAGTGTTGCTCTCATCCTGAAGAGTCATATTGACCAGAAGGGACTTCAGAAACAGGACATGGACCCCATTCTGACTGTAGGTAACTGTGGGCCATCTGTATCTCCAAGTATTGCCTGTATTCAATGTATAATAGAGGTGAAACACCTGTTCTCAACAGTTCTCTTCAGAGAGCAACAGATCCAAAAGACATGAATATTTCAAAGCCATTGTCTTTAAGGCCTTCAATGTCACTGAGCACTGTCTCATTGTGCTACCAGACCACAGAGCAAGGAAACTTCTGTGCAGACTTAATATTGCTATATGTCAAGGACAAGCTTTTCTTTTTCCCTTTTCCCCTTCATTTCTGTGAAAACCTGTCCAATTTGTCAAAGTTTACATCTAGCCAATGGAAACCTGTACTTTACCAGCTGAAACCACCCAGAGCATGCTTAAACATTCAGATCCTTGGCAGAAGCAGAAGTCGTTGCAGCCAAGAAGTCTGGAATCCACCATCAGTTATAGATGGGACTGTGGCAGAGGCAAAACCCCTCCTGACAGTTTCCCCAGAGTCACAATCCCATCTCCAAGTCCCCTGCTCCCTTCCTCCTCACCCCCACTAATGACAGAAGGGTGGGAAACACTAGCCCTGTCCAAGCAGATTCCCCATCTCCCTCCCACAGGTTCCTGGTTGAAGCCAGGCCAAGTCACCAACACTTCCCACCTTCCTGGAACTGCTTTCTAAACCTTCTGCTGCTTCAGATGGCTTCTGTAATTTGCACCCTCCCAGCTCCACTCCTGTGCCTGTAATGCTCAGGCTGAACTTGAGCTTCACAAGCTCAAGCCAAGCCAATAAACCAAAATCCCAGAGCTTCCCACCTTGGTTCCTCATGAGTCACAGGATCATACAACAGCCCAGGTTGGAATGGACCTCAAAGATCATCCCATGGGCAGGGATGCCACCCACTAGAGCAGGTTGCCCAGGGCCACATCCAGCCTGGCCTTCAACACTGCCAGGGATGGGGCAGCCACAATCTCTCTGGGCAGGAAAGAGCCTCCTGCTAATCTCTAGTCTAAATCTCCTCTCCTTCAGCTTGCATCCATTCCCCCTTGTCCTGCTGCAATCTGAGCAGCTGAAAAGTCCTGAGGTGATGACAATTCCTTAGTGGGTCTCTTTAAATCTGCCTTGTTCATTATTCTAGCTGAACACAGCAGTGAGCAACCACCCAAACACATGAGGCATGAAGGTTTTTGTCCCTGCTGACAAATGGAACAGAGAACAAGCAGGGAGCTAGAAGGAGAACTACAGCATGCCCAGAGCACTGCATTTCTCTGGAACTTCCATTTACAATTAGAAAGACTAAAGCAAATAAAAGACTAATTAGTAGGTTGTGTGGCTAAATCAGTATGTGTAACAGCAGCTCCAACTCCTCTGTACCTGCAAAAAAATCAAGCAGGGAGGAAAAAACCCTTCAAACCTTAGCTGTTAATTAGTCCACTGAGTGTAGCAGTAGGTTGCCAAGAGAGGCCCTGAACACCACAGAGCTACTGGATATAATCACCTTCTAAATGTATCAGTGTCAGGTGGCCAAAACCTAGACTCTTATCATCTCACCCACTGAACACATCCAACACAAACCCAAGACTACTCAGAGCTGAATAGCTGCACAGGAGTTGAAGCTCAGTGGAAGCAACCATGTGGTGCACGTGAGGCCAAGGTTCAGGAAGCTAACAAAGCCATCACTGCTTTGTGGCAGCTTCTGAACCTCTGGAAGGTCTTTGGAACAGTTCATCTGCAACAGGATTTTGAGACCTTGCAAAGAGGTCCAACCCCTCTTTGGTCTCTACAGCTAAAGGGAGAACATCTTAACCCACAGCTGAAGCACTATGAACTCCTTGGGGCTCTTCTGTAGTGATGTCCTGCTGATTATCACCTCATCCCAAGTAAATCAATGAATGACTTCAACAAAGCCACCAAGCTCTGTGGATTGAGTTGTTTTATTCTAAGGGAACTGAGTCTGACTTGAAAAAGGCCACAAAAACTAAGTACCCCCTAGACACTAATGAACTTTTCCTCCACCAGCATGGCTAGTCAGTGTCTACACTACATCAGCCACTTTACAAGAGCAAACTGCACCTCTGAAGGAGCTTTATCAAATGAGGAACACTAAACCCCCTGCTCCAACACATGCCAGAGAGCTTTGGCTAAAACAATCAAGAAGCCTAAGAGCTGATCCCAGGTCAGAGATGCATATCCAAAGAGTGGCAGCCAAAGGGCTAACACTCCCAAGGCTAAGCATCCTCCCCCTGATCCCACCTCAGCTCAGCCTTCCCAATAGCACCAGCCCTAGGAAAGCAGAACAGAAGTGTTCCCAAATAGGGGGAATACAAGGGGGAAGAAAAAAAATCAGTCCAGGAAAGAGGCAGAGGCACAGGAACACTACTCATGTCTTGCTAATTAGGGCTCAGTCATCCCAGTGATGACAGATCACAGACTTCCAAGAGGCACATCATCAAAATGCCACTCCTCCAGCTGGTTTGGATGCTTGCATATGACAACCTGATAACACTTGAGACAACAGACAAGATCTCCTCAGATAAACAAAGCTGGTCTCAGGCAGTAAAACACATTCCCAAAGTTCTCTGTCACCACAAACTACATGTAAAACATTAATCACTGAATCTCCTGAGCTGGCAGGAACCCACAAGGGTCATGGAGTCCAACTCCTGTCTCTGCACAGGACAACCCTAACAGTCACCCCATGTGTCTGAGAGCATTGCTCAAATGCTTCTGGAACTCTCTCAGCCTTGGGGCTGTGACTCCTGCCCTGGGGAGCCTGGGCCAGGTCTCCACCACCCTCTGGGGGAAGAACCTTCTCCTAATGTCTAACCTAACCCTCCCCTGGCACAGCTTCATGCTGTTCCCTCAGCTCCTGCTGCTGGTCACTATAGAGAAGAGATCAGCTCCTGCTCCTCTGCTTCCCCTCCTCAGGAAGCTGGAGAGCACCAGGAGGTCTCCTCTCAGTCTCCTCTTCCCCAGGCTGAACAACCCAAGGGACTTCAGCCACTCCTCATACAGCTTCCCCTCTAGACCCTTCCCTATCTTCGTGGCCTCCCCTGGAGACTCTCCAGTAGCTTCATCTCCTGTTGATCTGGTGGCACCCAGCAGTGCAGCCAGTGCTGGAGGTGAGGCCACAGCAGCCCAGAGCAGAGCAGGACAATCCCTTCCCTCCACCAGCTGCAGTGCAGTGCTGGATCCACCCCAGGACACAGCTGCCCTCTTGGCTGCCAGGACACACTGGGGACTCATCTCCACCTTGCCATGGGCCAGAAGCCCCAGAGCCCTCTCTGTGGGGCTGCTCTCCAGCCTCTCCTTCCCCACTCTGGATGGACATCCAGGGCTGTCCTGTCCCAGGGGCAGAATCCAGCACTTGCCCTGGTTAAACTCCATACAGTTGGTGACTGTTCATCCCTCAGATGTGTCCAGATCTCTCTGCAGCCTCTCTGCCTTTGGAGGCCAGTGATTTGAGCAGAACCTCTGGCTGGGTACCCATACCTGGAAGGTATCTTTCAGGTTAACTCTACAATGAGTGCTACACATCACAGGAACTTTAAGAAGTGCTGTTAACAAAACCTAGTCCTTGGGCACACTCTGGCTTTCATTTCACTTGAGGAACTTCTATGAACTTGTTTATAGAGTTCTCCAGGATGTCCATCCATAACCCTGCCAATGATTTCACAAGGCCAATGGCCCCTGGGATTCAAACAAATGAATGAGAGCCTGAACTATGACAGATGGATGCACCTCAGCCAACCATAAACCCTGCAAACTCTGCAGAGAACTTGGATGTGGGAAGCAGAGTAAAAACTCATCCTTTGGCTGCCAGCTCCAAAGCAATGGGCAGAAAGGGACATGCTCCTGTTGGTGTGCTTAGGCTCTGAAGTGTTCTGAGGCCTGACATCCTAGGAAGAGAGAATAACCTCATTTCTATTCTAGCTTGCAGACTTGGATACAGCTGAGAAATCCTCTCCCCCAGAAGTGTAAGTTGAAGTAAAAGGAAAAAAAGCTGATACTGTGGGCTCCAGAAGAAAAGATTCCCTTTTCAGGAGCACATCTATGATCTAAGATGGTTTTCATTTCATTTACAACTCACTTCTATTTTTGGTTTGGTTTTCTTTTTTACTTAAACCCCAAGCTCTGAGTATATCTGTAAATAAATAAATGTAATTAGAAACTGAGCAGCACTGACAACAAAAGCTGCAAGTCCCTTCCTCAGAATAATTCAATCTAAAATGAAGTCAACTAAGACTTGAAAATGTCACACAATTGGTTTAAAGAAATCCCTAGCATGCCTTGATAGTTTCTTATTGAATTAGCTGATGTCCATTAGCAAGCAAAAGGCTAGATCACATCACCCTCTTTTTTTAAGGCCAAATAGGCTGAAGTTGCAATAATTATAAGCCAGATTTCTTCATGGGACTGAAACTTCTGTCATCCAAACTTCACTAAATCAATATATATATATATAAAAAATATAAATATTTATCATATATAATAACAATAAAACAGCAGAAGTTTGCTCCAGAAAAAAAACACAAAAGGAATAAAATCTCCTGATACTTAAGGAGTCATTTTTAAGATCCAGAGGGTTGCTATTGCCTCAGAAGTTGCTTCATGCTCTTGAACCCTGATCAGGACTTACTCACAGAATCATGAAGGCTGGAAGAGATCTCCAAGATCACCAAGTCCAACCATCAACCTGTCACCCCCATGCCACTAACCCATGGCCCTAAGGACCACATCTGGATGGTTTTTGGAGCCCCCCAGGGATGGTGACTCCACCACTGCCCTGGGCAGCCTGGGACAATGCCTGACCACTCTGGCAGGGAAGGAATTGCTCCTCATATCCAACCTGAACCTTCCCCTACAGGCAAGGAAACAAATCCTTGGATTGTGACACTACCTACTTGCCCACACCTCTAAAAATGGATGGAAAAGATGAGAGCAGGAGCTGATGGCAAGAGGGGAAGGTTATTCATGCATCATCTCAGAAGGCTCTTGGAGCACTGGCAGAAATCCAACAGAAAGGGGTGAAGAAAAGCCTTGAAGCCATTATCCATAGCTGCATGCTCTTACAGATCCTTTCCTGGCACCTCCTCAACAAAAAGGAGCAATTTTCAAGCTGATTGCTTCTTACTGAGTCGATTTGCAGAAAGACATCCAACCTCTCACAACCACCCAGCCAGAAGAAGGGATCCCAACCCTCAGCCACATTGGGCAGGGTGGGAAATCCACCTGCCCCTTGGTTTGACAACTGAAAGCCTGTTTAATTAGGCTTTGAGTGGAGACTCTACCTGGCTCCAAGCCCTTTGCTTCAGCCTTTCTAGAGATTTGTACTTCTTTGTGCAAGCCAGGCTGGGAGACAGCAGCAGCCAGAGCCACAGCAGTACAATCACTGGCATTTTGGGAGCTGCAGCTCCAATCCTTAGCCTCTCCACCAGCATGCAAAATGAAAGCATTTCTGATTATGCAAATCATCCCCTGCTTTGTGAATTGGGCCTGGAGGGATTCAAATGTTAATTGTGTCAGAAACCTTGCTGCAAAGGCAGCGTTTTCAACCCTGGCTGCTTTGTAACCAAGACTTCCTGAGCAACAGGGAACTGCAAATTGGGGAGGGGAATAAAGAAATAGAAACCTCTTTTTAGGGCCACAAATACATGGAGATCAAGTGACCTGGAGAAGTGTGAAAGCTCTTCCCAGCTCTGTGCCAATGGCTCTGGGACCTGCTTGGCTCTGCTGTCAGGGAGATGCTCCTTCAGCAAGTGGCAGCTTCCTGCTGGTGGCAATGCAGGAACTGCTCCACTGAGAAAACCACAAGAGGAACAACAAAACCAAGGGTTTGGGTTTTTACCTTGTTGAGAGTTTCATGTGTTTTAACCCAGGGCTGGTTTAAACTGGTTTTAACACTGCTTGAAACAGAGGATTTGTGTTTTCTCATTTGCTTAATAAAACCCTCACACAATCCAGTGAATCACAGATTCACAGACTGGCCCAGGTTGGAAGGGAGCTTCAAGATCATCTAGTCCCAACCCCCTGCCATAGGCAGGGATGCCAATCACTAGACCAGGTTGCCCAGGGCCACATCCAGCCTGGCCTTGAACACTGCCAGGGATGGGGCAGCCACAACCTCTCTGGGTAACCTCTTCCAGTGCCTAACCACCCTCTGAGAAAAGAATTTCTTCCTAACATCTAAGCCAAACCTAGCCTCTTTTAGCTTAAACATCAAGAGGAGCATGGCCAGCAGGAGGAGGGAGGTGATTCTACCTTTCTGCTCTCCTGAGACCCCCCCCNTGGATCTGAGGAGGAAGTTCTTCACTGTGAGGGTGGGGAGACACTGGAACAGGTTGCCCAGAGAGGCTGTGGAAGCTCCATCCCTGGAAGCTTTGAAGGCCAGGCTGGCTGGGGCTGTGGGCAACCTGCTCTAGTGGGAGGTGTCCCTGGCAGGCAGGGGGGTTGGAACTAGACGATCTTTCAGGTCCCTTCCAACTCTGACAGTTCTAGGATTCCATATCCTGACTGCCAGTCTCTGAACCATCCAGCTCCCCTTCATCTCAGCAGAAAAATGTGATCCATTACCAGCCTCTTTTTTTCTTCTATTGCTTACTCAGGAGAAACATTCTGAAGTAAAACAACCTGGATATTCATCTTCATTGCTTTGAAGAAGACAGTAAAGGTCAACCTCTAATTCTGCAATGCTGCCCTCTTCATACTGACTATAAAGCCTGAAAGCAGTGACTCAAATCCATGCTGCAAGAAGAGATCTCCTCATGGATTTGAGCTCCATATTCAACTCCTGGGTGATCAATCTCCCACCTCATCCAACAGAACCTGAAAACCTGAACCACAGCATTTCCAACAGACTCTTTAGCCCTATGGGAAAACACAAGAGAGGAGAAGGAGCAGGGATGTCCCTGACCCAGACAACTCCACCTCCAGCAGCCAGCAGCAGGAAGAGCAAAGAGAAAAAGGAGCCTGTGAAGAATCAAGGTGGGGGGAAGTAAATACAATTAAAGAACAAGAATAAAAAGGAGGAAAAAGGGCTATTGGTTGGACTTGATCATCTTGAAGGTCCTTTCCAACTGTGATCATTCTATGATTCTATGAAAAGGCCTTTGATTGTTTCCCCCCTCACATAGATAAGTTCAGGGTAAAAGTATTTGCTAACATTTTGGGTTACAGCTGATGTTTTCCTTCCTTTGAGACAGACACCAGTGAGTGCTGCTCACTGCCTGCAGTGGCTGCTGCCATATCTCCTGCCAGTACAAAGATGCAGGCCACTGGCAACATTTCCCATCTACAGAAGCAATTCATGCTGAAAATCATTTCCTCAAAGCTGAAACTAGTTCTGCTGAGACACAACAGCCACCTAATAGTTTAACATGTGCACAAGACTATGGAGAAAACTCCAAAGGGAAAGGGGAGGGAAAAAAGGCACTAAAAGCAAAGGCACTGGTGTGGTTCCAGCAGTAGCATGTGCATATCTTCCTTGTTCTCCCCATCTCTGAAGAACCAGGACTATTTCATACCTTATTTCTAACTAAATGACACAGATCAGGAGAATTAGGGTAATTCATCCAGGACCTTGCTGTGCTGAAAGCACACAAAGCAGTTCTGATGATGTGTCTGTCACTGAAGATGGTCATGTGCCTTCCACAACTTCTGATGAGAACTGGCATCCTCCACAGGCAGCATTTCATCTCTAGAGGTGGGCATATATCCAACTGACAGTAGCCTTTCTTGGGCTTCAGCAAAGCCAGGAGATGCCACTCTACAAAGGATTTGGTTGTTTGGGTTTAACTGGCTTTCTGTGCCAAGTTAAAGAGGGGCAGGAGACAGATGCACACACACCAGATACATATATATAAGTATATATATTTACACCACACAGACACACACTCCTTTCCACACACAGGGATGTTATCTCCTTCCAAGGGTGAGAGATTTAACACCAGGAAACCAGACAACCTCCTCACATCCTTGTTTTGCCACTACTCAAAGTTGAAACTGGTTCTGCTGAGACACAACAGACTATGGAGAAAACTCAAGTTCAAAGCAGTTCAAACACCGAGTTGCCACCTTCATAGAATGGCTCAGGTTGGAAGGGACCTTAAAGATCACCTAGTTGCAACCCCCCTGCCAAACAAAAAAACCCCAAACCCAACAAAAACCAACCCCAGAAGGCTTGTGTGTGACTTCCAGTTCTGTGTTATAGAGAGGAGGATTGTCTCCCTCCTTTTACCCTCCTGATCCTGTAACTGCCATCTCTTTCCTACCCTTCCCATCACACCATGAGGGATAGTTTGAGCAGCAGAGCAGACTGATCTGTAAGGCAACACTTCTGACTCCTGCACTAAACAGGGCAGAGAAGACATTTTCTGAGCAGAAGAAAACTTCTCAGAGCAGAAGGCCCCCCAAAGGGCCAAAAGTCAGAGAACCCCAAAACTTAGGTCAAGAGGAAAGTGTAGGCAAATGCCCAAGTGATAAGGGTTCAATAGTGCTCCTGAACTGATGGGTTTGTAACCTTCTAGTGCTGGAACTAGCATGGGATCCCACAGCCAACACCTTCCATGGGAACACTGCAGATCCACAGACAGCTTCTTCAGTAGAAGTAGGGCAGAGTCTGAAAGGTCTACCATTAATTAAGTGATAACAAGGGTGATGAAATGATGGTATGAAATATATATATGTAATCAAAAATCCTCACAGTGTCACCCCATTCTTCTCTTGCCTGAACTGTGCCCAAGCACAACAGCCAGAAGGTCAGAGCCTGCACATCAGAAGTACTGAGGGAAGATTCAGCTGACACTGCTGTGTTCTGTCTCAGCAGGCTACAGATACAATATTAGGAGGAGGACAGAGGGACCCAGAAGATTCTGTGGGACAGACTGAGTTCCATGGAGCTGGCTCCTTCACCTGTGCTTTTCAGAGGAGCATGCCACTTCTCCCACATGATGGGAGCTCCTGAGAGAGCTTCAGAAGGATAGCCTGTTTCTCAGAGGGAAACACCATCCTGAATGTTGCCTTTATGTCATCCCACCTCTCCTGAAGGTTTTATAACCTTGGGAGAATCACCTATCTGTTAGAGGTTTTGCTCAGCCCATGGATAACAAGGAACACAGGAACAAGCAGGACAGACTTCAATTTCTACCTTCTCTGAGCATCCTCCAGGGACAGAACCTTTGTGTGGTCCACCAAAAAGAGGTGAGGAAAAGGAGGCTGGAGTTTGAAGACACTGAAAAGCAGGCCACAATAACATCACAGGGACCACTCAGACTGGATCTGAGATTGGAAAGCTATCAGCTCTCTCACATTCACCTGAGATGACCAGAAATGCAGCTCAGCTCCTTCAGCCAGTTAGTCCAACTGCCTTCAGAGAAAGGCAAGTGAATGCTGTCAGTAAAAAATAAATCAGCAGCCAGTAAAAAATAAATCAGGGCCAGTCAGAGCAGCAGGAGGGAAAGCAGAATAAAGACAACAGCTCCTGCTGCTCTCCAGCTCCACATCCTTGAGGATCTAACAGGCTTCTGCAGACAATATGCAAATGGACATGCAGGGAAAAGCACCAATGAAATCTGGCTGAGAATCTGAGCCATCAAAAATGCTCAGTGGAAAAACCTCTGGCAATGCAAAGTAATTATTTCATGCTCAGTAAGCTGGAATACACACTCCTCTACAACATGACAGGATGGGGTGATGAGGAACATCCCAAAGCCTGGGAAATTAGACAATTTGGCTTCATTTTACAAGAAAGGTCCCAGGATCATCCTTCCCCAGAGGTAGTTTCTGAAGCCCAACCTGTCTGAATAAGGCAATCCTCTCTTCCCCTGGATCTGGAGGAAGGAATGCCCAGAACAGAGAGAGACCAGACACAGACATTACAGTCCAGACTCATTATGGTTGAAAGAGACCTCCAAGATCACCAAGTCCAACCGTCAACCTATCACCCTCCTGCCACTAAACCATGGCCCTAAGAAAAACTTTCTTTACCTTTCAGTCCTCTTTGACCTCAAATATCCCATGACAAAGTGTCCCAGAGTGTTTTATTTTTATCAGCACTGAAAAAACAAAGCTGGTCTGACTGCAAGCTGCAGTGGCTGTGCAGGGACTTTACTGTTAACTGAGCTGTAGCTATTTAGCCTGCAGTAGGCACCAGCTTTGCCAACTCTGGAGGCAATGAAAAACTTCCTCAAGCTACAGCCAAGCTACTGGCCCTTTCTGGATTGGATTTTTTTCCCCTCTTTATAACTTAAATGCTCCAAAGCAATGTGGCTTCTAGGGAGAGTCAGCTTATCCTCAGAGACTACAAGACACAAAGCCCCTCCAGGAGCTCATGTGACATGCATGCTCAGAAGAGTTACAGCTCCATCATCTCACAAGCAATCTCTTGAAGCTCCCTGAGGCTTGTGGAGCCAGACAGAAGGATGAAGCTTTTAGGCATTTCAGTTATGGAAATCTACATTTCTTGCCTGGACCTGGGGAAGGAAATGGTGAAAGTTCTCCCAACCCCATCACTCCAAAGCAAGCAGCTGTCAAGCTTCCTTCATCACAAATACAATTAAACCAAATTAAAACCTCCTGCACAAAAGGAAAAATAGGTTTATTGTTTTGTAAGAGGATGATTTCACTGCCCCAAAACCCCCAGTGATTTCCTCTTCACTGGCAGAGGAAGAATCTTCACCTACATTTCACATTTCCCTTCTGTCAGGAGATGAACCAACACCAAATAACAAGAAATCAGTTCACTTTGGTGTCCTTTCAGTCTTCCACCTACACCAGAGTGAATGAGTCTGCTGCCAGAACAACTTCTCATTAGAACATCAAGAACTGAAGTCAAATTACAGGCAAAGGCTGCAATTCACCAAAAGAGAGATCTTTTGTCTGGTTGGTAGTATGCCATGAACATCTGGTTACCAGGAAAATGAAGCACAGTTCATCCTTCTCTTGCTTTGACAGTAGCAATGTAGCCACAGTAAGGTTTGCAGTTGGACTTGGTGATCCTCAAGGTCTTTTCCAACCTAAAGAATTCTATGACTCCCCTAAAAAAAACCCCAGGCAGATGTTGTTTCACTGCACCCATGACCTACAGCATCCAACCTTCCTACCCTACTCTAAGACAACAAACAAGGAGCTTCTCACCAGGAGCCATCTGAACAGAGCCATGAGGCCATCTGTTGACTGAAGAGTTATGAGGATCATCATTCTGCTTTAGATCAAGCCAGAAATGACTGGGCTGGGCAGCATGTGCAGTAACTCAGGGAATAATTCAACATCAGGTCACAAGAATTGTATCTACTCAGTAAAAATAGAATGTTCTGGAGTTTTCCTTAGATGGCAGGAGAACAGACTGGGCTGTTTCTCTTGGGTAACACAGGAGAGCTGCTGCTTGACAGAGCTAAGCAGCAACTCAGACTTCACTACAGAGCAGTGTTTTCTGGTGTACCTACTAGGAACACCATGCCATAATCAGATGCTCACTTAGGTACCACCTCTCTCTTGCCAACCTTTTCCCTGGAGGGGTTCAGAAACCATGGAGACATCAAAACATCATCATGGTTGGAAAGGACCTTCAAGATCATCAAGTCCAACTGATAGCCCTGCACTGCTGTTGTCCCTAAAGCATCCCCCAAGTTCTATGTCTACCTGCTTTTGGAAGCCCTGCAGGGATGGTGACTCCACCACTGCCCTGGGCAGCCTGGGACAATACCTAACCACTCTGGCAGGGAAGAAATCCTTCCTAAGATCCAACCTGAACCTTCACTGGGGCAACTTGAACCCATGGCACTTGCTGACATGGTTGATTGGCATGGGGGTTTTGGGTCAATAGTTGGACTTGATGATCTTAGAGGTCTTTTCCAACTGCAATGATTCTGTGATTCTGATTACTTTAATCAAGGTTTCAGCTCCACCTCCCCAAGTCATTCACAGGAGCTATGATTTTTCCCTATGCACCTTTTCCTGGAGGATTT
This sequence comes from Galbula dea, assembly GCA_013399015.1. Lineage (NCBI taxonomy): Eukaryota > Metazoa > Chordata > Aves > Piciformes > Galbulidae > Galbula > Galbula dea. The sequence continues at coordinate 154,832 of VWZX01010904.1, forward strand.
CTGTTTTACTTTTCCTTCCAGTTCTTGGTTGTTTCTGCAGTCACACATTCTCCATTTACAGCATGAATTTTACTACTTCTCTTACTCTTTTTTTTTTTTCTCTCTAGCTTTGTTTTCCTTTCAGCTTCATTCAGCTGACACCACAGAGTATCAATATGCTTCCCTGCACACAGACAGCTACTACATTTCCTCACTGTGATCCCTGCTTAAGGTTGCAGCCTGTAATTTCCCCCTTAATTAACAGCCCACAGCAGCCCCATGAGGAGCACAGTGCAGGATTGCTCTTTTCTCTCTCTGCTTCACCCAAGGAGCCAGGAGATACATTAAACAATTTACTGACAGTAGTTTCAATGGACACATAACTAAACTCCTGCCTGAATTTGCCTTGGAAGATTAGAAAAGAAGGCAGAAGTCAAGGTTCAAACCTGATTTCCCTCTCCTGAAAGACTTGGGGTAAGGAATGTCCTTCACCAGACCTCTGGCTCATGATCCCACACAGGCATTTTCTGATTAGGGGCAGCACTACTCCTCAGATGACTGAAATTAGAAGTTGATCTCATCTTCAGCAGGATTTGTTCTTGTTCCAACTGTCCCAGTCTTAAACTCTCAGGCTGGAGCCCTTGGTCTGCCCACAGAGGTCCAGAAACCTCTGCTTAACAGAGAGTCCCATTCTTCCTGGGTTCTTCCACATCCAACTTGTCAGACAACTTCAAGAGCTCCTACAAGCATTTCTTTTGTCCTTTCTATTTCCATTACAGAGTCCAGCATGTCCAAGGTGGGTTACAGGGGCTGCTAAGAGGAAACCAACAGCTTCCCCAGCTCCTGCTAGTCAAGTCCACAGCTGAAAGCATCCCTGTCAAACACCATGGGTCTAGCACCTCCCTGAGATCACCTTCTGAAAGGTACATTTTAACACAGCTTGCCTTACTCTTCTGGCCCTAAGAAGTCTTTCTGACAAAATTCAAACAACACAAGAGCTAAAGCCTAAGCAGACAGAGATTTTTCTCCTTCCCATCTTATCTATCATCTATATCTGCCTGCTGCATGATCTAGAACATCCAAGGCTACTTCTGCTAACAGCTCTGACAGATCTGAATGAAGTTTCACTCCCCAGGATTCTATTTATCCAAATAAACAAACCCCCAAAACCCAAACAAATCAAAACCCAACAAAACCACCACCAAAACAAGAACTTCTCTGAGTTTGACCACACCTAAACCAAGAGTCTCCAAAAGCTGAGGAATAAAACCCACCCCTTATTAGCCTAATACTCTTGGGATCTGGTCACAGCCTAGATGAGTCCTTAGACATGCAACAATATAGCCCCATCAAATCAGTGAGACACCACATAACTCAGAAAAAGAGATTTTAATTAACAACTTGAAGTTCTTTGCTAGGCAAGGGCTTTGTTCTACTGGTATTACAGCACCAGGATTTCAAGTGGCTTCAACCACAGTGCTGTAAGTCCCAGATAAAAGGAAAACCTCTCCAGTGACAGGGTGAAAAAAGTATTTGTCATGCAAGTGTGTCTGTAGAACTTAAAAAAAAGGGGGAAAAAAAATCAAGAGGAAAACTCTCTGCTCTTCCTCCTAATGACTGCTTATTTGCAGTGAGCTCACACAACAAACCCTTCACCAAGGAAAACACATGATGCCCAATCTGACAGTGCTAACATGATAAACCTTCATCTAGACCAAGCTCACATTAAAAAACCCTTTTAAGTGTCACTCAAAAGGCAGAAGAAAGCCAGTTCTGCTATTTCCTTATTAAGCCAGAACCATATCCAACTCCAAACAATAAACATATTTGAAACAGAGGCTGTTATGCCTTGAACTCAAGCATCACCAGCACTGATAGCTGTGCTGGTAACCCTCTGCACACCTTGTTCTGGTGGCACAGCTGCAGGGGCAGACAGCTCCCAGGTACAAGAGAGCTCTCCCTGTGAATAAATGTGTCAGATCTTGCCATAATTATTGCTCAGACAAAGCAGCACAGAAGAACTGCTGATATTCCTTCATAAATTGGCCACCCATGGTTTCCCCTCCCTTCAGGAAAGAGCATAACCTTGGGATGGAAATCTACCCTACTTCAAAGGCTTCTGACTTCAGGGTGTCCATCACACCCAGCATGGGTTGGGTTGGGGTTTTTTTTTGCCCAGTCCACCCCAAAATGGGCTCATTGTACAGGTGGATGGGTGCAGGAACACAGGCAGGAGTGAGGGACAAGGGAGCTGCAGCTGCTGGGATGGTGGCTGTGATGACCATGGCACCTTCCCATGGAGGACCATGCTGTGGCCACTGTGAGGGCTGAAGCAGGGCAACTCCCTGCTTCATCCCACCTTGGGAATTGCAACAGGGTAGTCAGAAGAGTTGGAGGAGATCCCCCAAAAAGCCACAAGGGTCTCATTTCTTTAGCTCACTACCAACTTCAGTGGAGTGGTAGTAAAACTGTTCACTGTTTCTCCACCAAGGCTCATTGTCAGCACCTTCTGAGAGAGGAGACCCAGGCAGAGTGAGCACATCCAGCAACTGCTGCAAAGAAAGGCAGGCTCAGATAAAGCAGCCATCACTAGGGACCATGAGAGGTTGACACTCTTCACTCAGAGGGTGGTGAGGCACTGAAACAGGTTGCCCAGAGAGGTTGTGGCTGCTCCATCCCTGGCAGTGTTCAAGGCCAGGCTGGATGTGGCCTTGGGCAACCTGGTCTAGTGGGTGCCATCCCTGCCCATGGCAGTGGCAGGGTGTGGTGTGGAACTAGATGATCTTGAAGGTCCCTTCCAACCAAATTGATTCTGTGGCAAAGAAGGACAAAGGAGCAGGGCAGAAAGCACAACAGGCACCTCCAAGCACATCAGGTAAGAGTCCTTCCCAAGCCACACAAGACAGTGCCCATGGGGAAGGTAAAACACACCAGAGAGTCCCAAACAACACACAGCTTCCAGGGCACCTGTGGGTTCCTCCCCCCAGGGTGAGCTCCTTCATCCTTCTCACACTCACCTTACACATGCCCTTAAGCACTGAGTGTATAGTAAATCTCAGAGGAGCCAGAGCAGAGGCAGAGCTGCATCCTTTCACAAGGACCCCCACCCCAGAGGCTTTGTTTTCCCAGCACCCAAGTCTCTTCCTGCTGAGAAGATAACCAGACCATTTGAACTCTCAAGCTGTTCCCTACAGCATGGCACAGAAAGAAGCAGAGCAATGGAATGGCAACATCACCCCATAAATAAGCAGTAAATGAGTCTGTACCTTCCCTGATGGCTGTAAATGGGGTTCCCTCCTCTTCTTGTAATCTAATCACCTTCAGTGCCACCAGCTTTCCATTCACCCTGAAAGGGAAAGAGGGGAGGAGAAGGAGAAATCAACACCCAAATTAAAGCAGCCACAGTAATTCCCTGAAAGGAGCTTGTTCCCCATCATGTACTTATTCAATTTCTCCCTCTCAATGCCAGTGACTCATCTCCAGCAGCACTGCAAGAACCACTTCAGAGCTCCCAGCATGGCAGCTGCAGACCTGCACACCCAGATGCAATCCAGGCAATGAGCTCAGCTTTCCAGGAGCCAGTCTGTTTCCTAAACTGAAGCTTAAGAAGCATCCCAGAGTAAAACATGGTTTCCATGTCCTTTATTTGACCAAATTCCTCAAAGCAAAAGGCATCATTTGTTGTAATCAACCACCCCCACTTGCAGCACTGTCATATTTATCCTGATTGCCTCCTTCCCACTGCAGCACACCCATAAACATCACCCTCAAAAAGGCATGGAAGATGGGAAATGTGTTTTAGGTCACTCTAGCCATTTCCTCTTAGGGCAAGGCTGTTCCTGCATGGCCCAGGCTAGGTTTGGATTATAATGAGTGAGAGAGAAAACCTGAGCTCACTTTCCCTCCTCAAGAACAAACTCATCCTCTGAGCCTTCAACAGCCTCCTCAGGTATCCCAAGCAATGGTGAGGACAGATGAACAAAAGAACATAAAAGAGATGGCTCTCAACCATATTTACTATTATTATGATTATTGTGATTGCAATTTCTCTCTGTAAAAGCACAATTAGCCTTCCCAGCCACAAAGCCCAAGGAAGCACTGGAGCTTGCACCCCCCTGGCTGTAGGCATGGAAGCAATTCCCTATTGTACTGAGCCCTAAAAGATGTCTTTTCTAAGCAGGATGATCTAGACACCTCCCAAGTCTGAATTCATCTCCTCCTCCAGGGTTTTCATTTGTGCAGTTAGATGTGACTTCAGTGACAGGTTGGCTACTGTTTGCTTTCTTCTGATTAGTCTCCTTCTACAGTTGCCAGACTGAAATTCAGCCTCTACACAGCTTGGTGTAGTGACTCTGAGCAACCTCAGACTGAAATTCAGCCTCCACACAGCTTGGTGTAATGACTCTGAGCAACCTCAGACTGAAATTCAGCCTCTACACAGCTTGGTGTAATGACTCTGAGCAACTTCAGACTGAAATTCAGCCTCCACACAGCTTAGTGTGATGACTGAGCAACCTCAGACTGAAATTCAGCCTCTACACAGCTTGGTGTGATGACTCTGAGCAACCTCAGACCAAAATTCAGCCTCCACACAGCTTGGTGTGATGACTCTGAGCAACCTCAGACCGAAATTCAGCCTCCACACAGCTTGGTGTAATGACTCTGAGCAACCTCAGACTGAAATTCAGCCTCCACACAGCTTGGTGTAATGACTGAGCAACTTCAGCAACCCTGGTTACCAGCAGGTGATTTATTCATCACCTTCCAACCATCCCTAACACCTCAGAGTGGCAGCAGTTGAAGCCTCAGGCTGGTGGTCCCTGGTGAAAGCCAACTCTCAACCTCAGCCTTCCTGGATTATCTGCATTTCTCCTTAGAATTGCCTTGCACATCAGTTTTGTTTAGATTTGAACAGGACCTCTGGCATCAGAAGGCAACAAGCCTGGCCCCAGGTGACTTCATGGGCCAGGTACTGACAGGAGAACAACCCATGATACAAGCAGAAGCTGAAAGGCTGCTGACAGACACATGGTTCATGTCCATCTGCAGTCCTCAGGTCCTCTCCCAATACACCACCCTGCCTACCCCAGGTGTGTAACACAGTTAAAGGCTTGGATAACTTCAGTAGTTGACAGTTTAACTGGAAATAAGAAAAGCAAGATCACTTTGCAGATCAAGAAGAGGGCAGATGTGTGTTCAGAGAAGGCCATGCAGAATCCACCAGGAAAAAAGCAGCTGAAGGGAGGTGCAAAGGAAAGAGGGATGTGGAGACTCTTGCCAGAGAAACAAGCAAGTGGCACTCAGCATGGTGCAGGTGAGGTTCTTTCTAACCTGAAATTCTACATTCCATTGATTAAGAATAAGAAGTAACAAATAGTATGGAACTATACTTCAAGACAGAGAGGTTCTCTTCCCCCTCTCCTCCACTGAGGTCACATCAGGAGTCCTGGGTCCAGTTCTGGGCTCCCCAGTTCCAGAGAGACAGGGAACTACTGGAGAGAGGCCAGCAGGGGCTAGGAAGATGCTGAGGGCACTGCAGCATCTCTGGCAGGAGGAAAGGCTGAGAGCCCTGGGGCTGCTTAGCCTGCAGAAGAGCAGCCCCAGAGGGGAGCTGCTCAGTGCCTGGGGCTGCTTAGCCTGCAGAAGAGCAGCCCCAGAGGGGAGCTGCTCAGTGCTGAGCAAGAGCTCAAGGCGGGGGGCAAGAGGCTGGGGCCAGACTCTGCTCAGTGGTGCCCAGAGCCAGCCCAAGGGGCACTGGGCACCAACTGGAACCCAGGAGGTTGCAGCTGAGCAGGAGGAGAATGTTGTTTGGTGTGAGGGTGTTGGAGCCCTGGCCCAGGCTTTGCAGAGAGGCTGTGGAGTCTCCTTGTGTGGAGAGATTGCCAAGGCAGCTGGAGGTGATCCTGGGCAAGCTGCTGTGGGTGCCTCTGCTGATCCCCAGGGGTCCCTCCCAACCCCTACCATGCTGGGATTCAAGGATCCTGTAACCCAATTAAACACAGTAGGTGGCTGTGCTATTTAGCTATCACTGTCACTCTGTCATTGGTAGCTGTCACCATCTTGACAGACATCACAGCAACTCTTAACACTATTGACATCATCTCCAGTAGTGTACCTCTGGGATTTCATTCTCCCCTTTAGGATTATTTATCTCCAATACATCAATCTATAGCTTCCAGAACAAAGCAGCCTCCTTATTCTCATTTCCTACCCAGTTATTAAAACCTTTTTTCCAGCTCATTTTCTCCAAACAGGAGTGAGACAAACTGGAGCTGTGACAAAGGACACAGTGCTGTCAGTTAAAGAGAGACATGGAAGTAGATTTACATCCTTTAAGCATTCTGCCACTGAAGCACTCAGGATGCAGTTAGATGATGCTCAGGAGGTGAGCAGAGGGCTACCTTAGGGTGGATTCTTTGCTCCTGCTAGATCCCTGACACTGTCTGTTGGCTCTCATTCCTGTTAGACCCTGCAGTGAGCCTGCTTAGGGAGCTTCAAGAGGAGATAAGACCTTCCAAAAGAACTACACTGGACTTCTTAAAATGATACAGGCTTTTTTCACCTACAGTAACCAAAACCCACTTGAAAAGAGATGAGAAGGCCACACTGAGAAGCAAGGAGCCCCAGGATCCAAGCCAGTGATGTCATGAATTATGCCCTGAGTCTGTGAGGACATGCCAGAATAACGTGGCAATATCCTCAGCAACAACATGGAAGAAGAGAGGACCTGGAGAAGATGACCTCTGGAGCCTCTCAGAGCCTGCCCTGGCAGCCTGCAGGAGGGAGGAGAGAAGGTTAACAGAGTTCCTTCCCAGGTATCACTCCCCACTTCTCTTCCACAGCTTCCAAAGCCTGCTGGGTGTTCCCCGAGCAACTAGAGAAGCTGGCAGGCAGACAAGGCTCTCAGGGAGTGGAAGGGCAACACTGCTGCTCCTTTAGCCATCTAGGATCCACCAAACCAAACCACTTCTCTTGCTCCCTCTCCCAAGGAAACCATTTCCCACCTTCTCTAAACAATACACTTAGCTGGGTCAAGGATTTCCCTTCCCTGCTGGCCACCCTCTCAACTGCCTCATTACTTTCCATTAAGGACAATACTGATCTTAACATTCCTATCCTCTATCCTCCAAGAGTCTTCATTCCTAAGTCAACTGACTCCCTATTTCCCTCTCTCACCCCAAAACCTTCAGAGGAAGAGGTCCCTGAAGCCCAAGCACCACCCAAAGCTGCTTTAGCCTAGGCAGAACACCAGCAGCTGATGGGAGACTCCTCCCATTCATGGGCATCATTTTCATGTCACATCATCTCTGCTAAGAACCCTCTTGGTTTAGATGCAAAGAAGAAAGAAAAAGAGAAAGAAAAGATCAGTCCCCATTGTTTCCTGTGGCATACAGAAAGCCTGGGAGGTTATTAAACACACAGAAACATGACAATGCTAATCATGTGTCACTTGGCTTCCCCCAAAGCAGCACAGCCCAAAATACAGGCATTTGTAAAATGAGTATTTATGAGAAAGCAGAGAAGAGCAGAAATGATTTAATGCATCATTAAGGCCATAGAATACTGATGAATATCAGCTAATTGATGACTTAATTGGCTTCCCTGACAATGCCACAGCAAGAAGAAAGGAGTACAATAACATTATTTTCTCCTGCTCTCCAGTTATATTTAGATGCAATAAATATTCTAGGGAGAACACATTTTAAAGAGTCAACCACCATAACATCTGCCCCTCTGATGTCAATCAGTTGATTTAACACAGGTTTTCCACTGCCTGGAGTTGAGGTTAGGTTCCTAATTTCAGGAAGTTCTAAGCTTAGGAACATTTCTGCCAAGAAAAATCAGTATCATAGAATCCTAGACTGGCCCAGGTTGGAAGGGACCTGAAAGATCATCTAGTGCCAACCCCCCCTGCCATGGGCAGGGATGCTACCCAGCAGACCAGGCTGCCCAGGTCCCATCCATCCAATTGTTGCATATGCAATCTAAAGATATTCTATGCAATTATATTGTCTCTTATCTGCAATATAAGTGGTAAATTCCCTGTAGGTTTAGTCACCTCTGATCCTTCTAGCACCAAGTCACTCATTCCACCTTGAGGGAAAAGCTTCCTGTCATGATTCCCCTCCAACAGAGCCCAGGGGGGAGGTGGTTAGTGCTGTACTGCTCTCACTGGAGAGGATTTGCACTTGTGCTTCACAAAAAACAGAGCTCTGAAGTCCTAGGGTGGAAATACACCTCAAGGTCTCTTCTTGACTCATGATGGCTGGCAAAGCCCTCTGAGATCATCCAGTCCAACCAGCCACCCAACACCCCCATGCTCACCACTCAACCATGGCCCCAAGCACCACAGCTCCATGGTTTTGGAACCCCTCCAGGGGTGGTGACTCCAGCACTGCCCTGGGCAGCCTGGGCCAATGCCTGAGAACCCTCTGGGGGGAAGAAATTCTTCCTACTATCTAATCTGACAACACTAATGAATAATTTAAATCCTTCATCTGTCTCAGAACTCTCTGTTCTTCTCTTCTTCAGGGCTGATGTCTATTTTTAATTTACCCCAATCTCTCATCTTTCCAACTAGAAAAGAATTGTACAGGCCAAGCACTTTAAAATGAGAGAGAAACTGAAATGATGGCACTTTGTGGTAGGGAAATTAGGCCAAAAATGGTGTTTATTGAGCTCTTTGTTCCAAACTCTACACACCTTTGCAATGCTTTCAGCACATGCCACCTAGCAGAGGTGCCCCAAAACAGCAGAAGTACATGAAACATCCCATGGAGAAGCAAGCAGCAGATGGAGATGACAGCAGTGCAGAAGCAGTGGAGATACCACTGGGCCTTGCCTCTCCAAACACAGGTGCATGCTGTGCAAGCAGCAGTCACAGATCACATCACTTTAACCAAAGTAATCTTTCTTCATTCTTTGCCTGGAAGGGCAATTGGAGCCAGTGGGAGGAGAGGACAGAAGCCATGCCAAGCTGTCACACTGCCAGGAGCACAGGTTTGTCCCTGCAGTGCAATAGGCAGAGAAGATCCAGGACCTCCACACTGCCTTCCAAGGGCTTCTGGTTGGCAGCAGCTCCCTTCTGCTGTCACCAGCTCCATCTCCAGACTTCCAAAACTCACACTGACATTTGCATGCCACAGATCAAGCTAGATCCCACTGCTGTGTAATTAATCTCTAATTAAGCCCAAGAGGGAAGAAGGGTAATGGCAGCAGGAAGATACAGGGGTTGAAACACAGACAGGTAGGGCTTCTTCAGCTCAACCTCACTCTCACAGGAGTTCAAAAGGCACCTATTGGAAAGGTCTCCAAGATCATCCAGCCCAACCACTGACCCAACACCCCCATGCCACTAAACCACCTCACCCAGTGCCACATCTACATGTTTTTTGGAAGCCCTGCAGGGATGGTGACTCCACCACTGCCCTGGGCAGCCTGGGCCAATGCCTGACCACTCTGGCAGGGGAGAAATCCTTCCTAACATCCAACCTGAACCTCCCCTGGTGCAACTTGAGGCCATTTCCCCTTCTCCTCTCACTAGTCACCTGGGAGAAGAGCCCAACCCAATTGTCCATTCAATGTTTTCAGGTAGAGTAGCTGCCATGACTGTAAACTAAACAGCAAACTACACTGTAGTCCAAAATTCCATTCATTCCCTTCATCCCATTTTATTCAAGCTTTTTAATAACACCAAGCTAAGCATGAACAACTTACTGCACTGCTCTCAGATCAGAAAGAAACCCCACTTGACAACATAGGGTGCTTTTATCCCTGAAAATTCATTTGGACACTGAGAAAGCAGCACAGGAAAGCAGAAAGCAAACATCAGGTGAAGAGCACAGGAGCTGAGGGAAATGTGACCAATGCAACAGGTTCTCAGCCTCTCCCACAAGAGCCCATGGCACTCAGGAGCTCTCTGCAACCCTTCCCAGAGATCCATGCCCAAGGGCAGCCACATCAGTTCATGTTCTCTGCTTCTTTTCCTTTACACCCTGAAGGAAAGCAACAAAACCAGCACTTACTTGCTTTTCCCTTTGTACACTGTAGCATAGGAGCCTTCCCCTAGCTTCTCCAGTTTTTCATATGAGTCTGCTTTTCCAAATTTGGGGCTTGTAGGCTAAAGAAAACAAAACAGAAAGATGAATTTGAAGCATCTATGGCACCCACAACATTAACTGCCTCACTCCAGCCTTTAAAGAACAAACAGAGCTCTCAAAACTCAGGGATTTGCATGTTTTCAGCAGCCAACAATTGACACTAAAATAGCAGAGCTAATAAAACCCTCTCACAGGCTGCTCAAATCAAACCTCATTCAGCACCCCAGATGGGGGCTGTCTCTATCAGAGACTTGCATCATTGAAACTATCAAAAGGATCCTGTTCAGAATCAAAGAGATGTTTCTGTTTCATGTTTCAAATGGCTCTCTTCAGGTAGGGGGAAAAGATCTTTCACAACTCAGCCACCTTATCTTTGCTAAGAGATCTAAGCAACAGTCTCCAGCTGCCCTACAAAAATCAGATTAAAAGAGCTGCTTGAGAGATCTTGTGGCCTTCCAGGGAGCTTCTAAAAAAGAGGGAGAGAGACTTTTTCCATGGGCAGATGATGACAGGACAAGAGGTGATGGTTTTAAACTGGAAGAGAGGAGAGGTAGAGGAGATGGTAGGAAGAAATTCTTTCCTCAGAGGGTGCTGAGGCACTGGAACAGGTTACCCAGAGAAGTTGTGGCTGCTCCATCCCTAGTCAGGTCAAAAGGGGCTTTAAGCAACCTGACCTAGTGGACCTATCTCTGCCCATGGCAGGGGATTGGAACTAGATGATCTGGAAGCTCCCTTCCAACCCAAACCATTCCATCACTATCATTTTGCTATCCAATTGCTAAGTATTAGTAGACTGATGAAAATCTGTCCTCTGGAAATACTCAGATCTTTCTCCTGTTCCAGTCTTTGGAACAATTCCCCCCAGATAAGGAAACAATACTCTCAGTTCCCAATCAGTGCTCATTAACAACATTCTGACTGGTTAGAAACAAACCTGACTTTTCAATCACAGTTTTATTACAGATACCACTAGGAGAGGTGACTAAACTATTTATTCCAGCAGCCCTTCCATCTAACCATCCACTTATGGACCAAAAAGATATTAAAAACTAGAGAAGAAACCCCCCTCCAGTGGTCAGATGTTTAGTTTTCTCCCCTATGATAAAGAGGAATTGCAAACTCTTCCCCAAATTGCAGGCTGCAGTGAACACACCCTGAGTCCCCTTGGTTGGGGTGGAAATGCTCTGCTGGTTTCCTCCTCCTGAGGAGGAAAGAGGCCAAGGTTGACACAAGTGTTTCACATTCACTCTTCTTTTCACACTGACATCTCCTTTTATTTTCTGCTGCTGGAAACAATCAGAGAAAGGTCATGACAACTTGTAATGCCTGAAGATCTTGAGAGGAAACAGGATGCCTTTAACCAATTACCACCCAGTAAATGACCAGCACTAATTATTCCTGCAACCTCCAGCTCCTCTCTCTCTCTCTGGACTCCAGCTGCCAGAAGAAGAGAGTTCAGGTCATGCCTTCCTGGCTCATCCTGTTGCTGGAAGCTGCTGCAACCTCACCAAGAATAGGGAAACAATAAAAGAAGCTAAAAGCTCCTAAAGAGAACTTCTGTGCCAGTGTAAGACAGATCTCAAGCAGCAGATGGAGAAGAGCCTCCTCTCCTCCAGACTAGTCAAGCCCAGCTCCCTCAGCTGCTCCTCACCACACTTGTGCTCTAGACCCTTCCCCACCTTCCTGGCCCTTCTCTGGACACATTCCAGCACCTTCATGTCCTTCTTGGAGTGAGTAGCCCAAAACTGACCCCAGGACTGGAGGTGTGGCCTCCCCAGTGCCCACTCCAGGAGACCAATGCCTGCCCTAGCCTTGCTCCAAGGCAGGATTGAACCCAGCACTGCCTTACCACAGGAGTAACTCTTCTCTCTCCTGGGGATGTTCAAGATCTAGGCAGTAAAGAAAAGCCTGAATGGAAGATGACCCTGCAGACCACCTGCCTGCTCTTACAGAAGCTGTGGGGGTTCTCTCCTCATGCCTTTTTCATCACTGCCAAACAGCCTGTGAATGCCACACATCACCACCACCCTCCTGAGCCTCCCTTTTAAACAGGCTTCTCTATTTTTAAGTGCAGGCTATTTAACTTCAATATGAACCTATCCTCAGGGGAAAATGATTATGTTGACAGCACCACTGTGAATTATTAACAACCCAAACTCAAGATCTGTTTTGTCCTAGGTCTCCACAGAGAAACTCATTGCTGGAAAGACTTGGAAGTAAAAGGCAAGCCAAGAGACTTCACTGGGATTAAATCACACAAACAGAAGATTTCAGTTTTATTGTTTTAGTAAATATTGTACATTTTCTCCTCTTTGACACCACAGCAAAGCTTTCACACCACCACATGTAAGCTTCAGACTCATCTCATATCTAATAATAAGTCAACCTGATGATGCTTTTCCCCCTTGTCTGATTAAACCTTGAGGTTGGACTGTTTGCTAGTGATATGTTCAAGGGATACAGAGATGTTCAAGAATCCAAACTGCTCAAGAACCCAAAGCCTTGATCTCTGCTCTCCTATTATCTGATCCCATCCTGTTCCTTGCATCTTCCTAACACCTAGCCAGAAATTCAGAGCAGCCTGAGCAGAAGTGACCATCAAGTTCTCTAGGAAGGTGACTGAGCACTGGCCCAGGTTGCCCAGAGAGGTTGTGGAGTCTCCTTCCCTGGAGAGATTCCAACCCCACCTGGACCCAATGCTGAGTGCTGTGCTGTAGGGACCCTGCTAGAGCAGGGAGGTTGGGCTAGCTGCCCTCTGGTGCTCCCTTCCAACCTGAAGCATGCTGGGGTTCAGTGAAACCAATCAGCACAGAAGCTAATGCCCCACAGCATCCTAAACAAGGTCTTTCAGGCTGTATGTTGAAATATGCTGTTTCTGAGACAAATAAAGGACTTCCACTGGAGCAGCAGCAGTGACATGGAGACTGCAAGCCTCAGTCACACACCTTCTGTAAGACACCACTCTCACCCAAAGGCTGCAGAGGACTTCAGATGATGAAAGGGAAGAGACTTAACAGAAGCCTCTCTCTAATTCAGTTCCTCTACTAATTAGGCACAGAAAATGGAAATTGAAGGTAGCATACATCTAGCAGAGTGTCTTCAAATACAGGTGGCAGAAAGCAGAGCCAGAACTGAAACACAGCTCTACAGCTGTCACCAGGATGACCCAGAGGGCACAGCATGCTCAAGGACATTCAGAGAAACTGAAATGCCTCTTCAGGCTGGTAGAATCATCATGGAATCAGCCTGGTTGGAAAAGACCTCTGAGATGAGGGAGTCCAACCAGTCACCCAACACTGCCATGCTCACCACTAACCCATGGCCCCAAGCACCACATCATGGGTTTGGAACCTCCCCAGGGATGGTGACTTCAACACTGCCCTGGGAGCCTGGGCCAATGCAAAACAACTCCTTCAGGGAAAGAATTGTTCCTAGTACCTAAATCTGAACCTGCCCTGGCATGAACTTCTGGAGACTCAAGTATTAACTCAATAAGGGAGGACATGAAGCAGTCCTCTGACACAGAGGAAAAAGCAGCAATCAGAGGAGGAAGTAGCAAGGGCATCTGCTACCCAACATCAGGACTAGGAAAAGACAAATGAAACCTCACATCCTTTGTCAATTCAAATGTAATTCAAAACCAGAGACTGACAAATTCCTGCAACCAACCACACAGACACATGCTCAATGAGATTTACACCAGAACATCTCCTGCCTGAGGCAACCTCTGCTGGCTTTGGGGGAAGGAAAGAGTCTTGATTGTATCTGCCTTGGACAGCTGAACTTTGGTCTGCTAGGCAAGACCAGGAGGCCAACAGAGGAGGAACAAGGTCACCTTTTGCTGTGAAGTTCCACTCCTTGTGAGGAAGAGTCAGAAATGGCTGCCAACACCTCCAGGCAGAAGGAAGAAGTGAGGTCCCTGAAGAGAGCTATAAAAGCCAAGGAGAATCACAGGCAGTGGAGAAATGAGCTTTGTACTTGAGGAAATTCCTCTGCACTCACTCTGCCACATGAGACACCCTCAGCAAGCCTCTGTGAGTCAGCAGAGGAGGAGATTAGCAAAAGCAGGTGGTCAGCAAGGGCTCTAAGGAAGCATTAGCATCACTTGCATAAGAACAGACTGGGATCATGGGGACAGCAGAGCAGCAGCCCTCCAGAAAAGAACATGATGCCAATAACATGGCTTCTAAACCAGTCTGCTTCAAAATTCTGGAAGCAAAGCAAATAAAACCTTTCAGTTGTTACAGAAAAGGACAAAAAAAATCCCATTATCAGAAGTCACTAAGAGTTTCCAAGAAGAATAAGGTAAGAAATTTAGTCATTCCAACATAATGGACATGTTCATGTCCAGAGAAGGACAGTGGGGAAGGGTCTAGAGCACAAGTGTTGTGAGGAGCAGCTGAGGGAACTGGGCTTGGTTAGGCTGGAGAAGAGGAGGCTCAGGGGAGACCTTCTCACTCTCTGCAGCTCGCTGAGAGGAGGCTGGAGCCAGGTGGGGCTTGGGCTCTTCTCCCAAGTAACAACTGATAGGACAAGATGAATTAGCTTCAAGCTCTTGTTAAGGTTCAGGTTGGATCTTAGGAACAGTTTCTCCCCTGCCAGAGTGGTTAGGCATTGTCCCAGGCTGCCCAGGGCAGTGGTGGAGTCACCATCCCTGCAGGGCTTCCATAAACATGCAGACATGGCACTGGGTGAATGTTTTTAGTGGCAGGGGGCTGTTGGGTCAATGGTGTCCTTGATGATCTTGGAGATCTTTTCCACCCAAAAGCAATTTTCTCTTTGCTGCAGTTTGTCCCATTTTAAGAGGCAACCTTTCCTAAAAGGACAGGACCCTGCAGATGTGACATCTTGCCCAGCACACTCACAGGGGCTAAGCAAAGCTCATCCAGAGCAAAATGAATCTGTCATTTCTTCTTGGAAGCTTGACAGGACTCAGTCAAGCTTCTGACAGGAGGACAGAAGATGTCCAGAAGATAGAGGAAAACATAACAAGTGAAAAAAGCAAGAAGAGGCAAATCAACCATTAAAAATGATTCCATGCCAACCAAGACTGAAGTGTTCTATCTATTCTGCTTAGATCTGTAGCCTTCAACTCAAAGGTCACATTATTATGGATTTCTTTCTTGCCAAAGCATAACAGAAATAGATTTTTCAGTAATTGTGAAGGTCTTTGGGGGAGAAATCTGCTCTGGGCATTATTCATGAAAGAGATGACATTTTCTTTATCTAGTTTCTTTCAAAATACTTCAGGATAAAGTATTGATTCTCAAGATACTTGAGAATAAAACAATGAAGATGTGTTGCCAAATCCTCCTCAGCTGATTCCCTCTCACACACAGAGAGTTTCTGACAAGGAAATAACTGTTATTTTTACTACTTGATTTCAAAATGTAAACAAAGTCTGCCCAATCTGATCTGCTTCTCTACAACCTCAATCTAAAAATGCAAAAGGCAAGTCAAGTAGTTTCCTAAATTTCCTGGGAAAGAATGCCTCTTCCCAAATAAGCAACCCTCTGCCAAATCTGCAGCATAAACATCACAGCAGCTGGAATGACAGAGCAGGAGCAGGAAAGGCTTAGAAATCCTCTAAGACACTCAGCTCATTAATTAGCTAATAATATTAGCTAGTAGCTGAGAGAAATTTCACAGTTCATTCTGTTTCAAGCTCTATTTTCTTATTCTATTTGATATTCTCAGGCATTGGCAGGTGGTGGAGTCACCAACCCTGGAGGGCTTCAGAAAACCTGGAGATGTGGTGCTTAGGGGCCATGGTTCACTGGTGAGCATGGCAGTGTTGGGTGGCTGGTTGGACTAGATGATCTCAGAGGACTTTGCCAACCATGATTCTATACATAACCCTACAAATATATATTGGGGAGGGACTTTTGAGGAGGTCAGGTAGTGATAGAACCAGGGGGAATGGATGCAAGCTAGAGGAGGGGAGATTTAGGTTGGATATTAGGAGGAAGTTCTTCACTGTGAGGGTGGGGAGACACTGGAACAGGTTGCCCAGAGAGGCTGTGGAAGCTCCATCCCTGGAAGCTTTGAAGGCCAGGCTGGCTGGGGCTGTGGGCAAGCTGCTCTAGTGGGAGGTGTCCCTGGCAGGCAGGGGGGTTGGAACTAGCTGATCTTTCAGGTCCCTTCCAACTCTGCCAGTTCTGGGATTCTACGAATCTCTATGGGAAACACCTTTAACAGCAGCCATGAGCTTTTTAGTTTGTTTCCAAGAAACCAATTCCTTCTCAAGCAGGAAAACATGGCTTGTTTTGTGCTAATTGCTGTTAACTGCAGTGTGCACTCACCGAGCTGGGGCTGGAGTGTCTCCTGACTTTAGGTGACTCCTTCCCTGCAGAGGAGCTCTTGCAGTTGATGCAGGCGTTGTTCTCCGAGTGAACTCTCTTCACTTGGGTAGCTGGCTTCTCAAAGGGATCAAAGCTGCTCTGGGTCCTCTGAACACGAACTTTTTTATCCTCAGGAATTGTATCCAGGGGTTTGATCACTGAATCCATGCCCTGGCAGTTGCGGGTGGACATCTTGGTGACACATATCTGGAAAGAACAACAGCCTTCTGTGACTCTACCATGCTTCCAAGACCATCTCAAGCCCTACAGCAACCAGCATCCAAAAAGGCAAGGAACTTCAAAAACATGTATTTTTTATTTCTAGATTATTTGGCCCAGGTTGCCCAAGGCAGTGGTGGAATCACCATCCCTGGAGGGCTTCCAAAACCATGGAGAAGTGGCACTTGGCGCCAGGGTTTAGTTAGTCTAACAGTTGGACTTGAAGATCTCAGAGGTCTTTTCCAACCCTCATGATGCTGTCATTCAAATGTGGTGCTTAGGGCCATGGTTTGGTGGCATGGGGGTGATAGGCTGATGGTTGGACATGATGATCTTGGAGGTCTCTTCCAACCTTCCTGAGTGCATCTGACAGCCAGGACACAGCCCACAACCACAACAATAAAAAGCCTATCTTTGTACAGAGGGCTAAAAGAAACAGAAAGACAAAAGGAGGACACCCACAAAACTCCTACATTTGAGGTTTTTTTCTTGTGCCATGTGATCTTAGCAACAAAGCCACCTCCCTTCTCCACCCTAGCCACCCCTGTCCACCAGCAGGATATTGATTTCCATTTGTTTAGAATTGGAGGAGACTAAACCTAAATAAATGATGGTATTTTGAGTGTGCAGCCTGGTCCTAGCCTGCCAAAGATCCAATACTGGTACATGACTATTTTTTAAGTAATGCTTACCCAGTGGTGGTGTTATTATTATTATTATTATTTATTATGATCATCATCATCACCATATGTCTCAGGAAATCCAGTCAGCAAATCGATTCCCAGGCACTGGAACGTGAGACTGCAGCTTAATGGCACATTAAAGCTCAGCACTGCACTTTGCTGCTCTGAAGTATGACTCTGCCAAGCCCCAAAGACTGTAACTTGCTGCTTGAGCTACCAAAATATGCTCCTGCTGCTTCAAAAGACCTAAGTGAGCAGAACACTAAGTTCAGATAGCCCAGTAAGGTACCTTTATGGGCTTAACCTTAATAATTCTGACATACTGCACACATTCATGTCCAGAGAAAGGCAAGGAAGGTGAAGGGTCTGAGAGTGTAGTGAGGAGCAGCTGAGGGAACTGGGCTTGGTTAGCCTGGAGAAGAGGAGGCTCAGGGGAGACCTTCTCACTCTGCAACTCCCTGAGAGGAGGCTGGAGCCAGGTGGGGCTTGGGCTCTTCTCCCAGCTGACTAGAGATAGGAGAAGGGGAAATGGCCTCAAGTTGCAGCAGGGGAGGTTCAGGTTGGATCTGAGGAACAATTTCTTCCCTGCCAGAGTGGTTAGGCATTGTCCCAGGCTGCCCAGGGCAGTGGTGGAGTCACCACCCCTGGATGGGTTCCAAAACCCATGCAGACATGGCACTGGGTGATGTGGTTTAGTGGCATGGAGGTGGCTGGGTCAACAGTTGGACTTCATGGTCTGAAAGGATTCCTTTCCTACATCAACTATTCTACGTATGAGACTTGTTTTGGGAGCAGAAGGGATGTTTTTGAGACCAAAACTTCTGTGTTCACCCATAGGAGACTCAACTTTTACTTGGGAATGAAAGAAAAGCTATGAAGTGTGATGCAAGCAGACCCAAGAGGCTCCTGAAATCACAAGGCAAACCCAAAGGATCTCCAATGTCTTTTTTTTGCCCAAGGTATTTCCAGCTCTTTAAGGATGGTGTTAATCTGCAGTCAGACTTCACACACATCCATTTCAAGAAGCAGAATGTTCCATCCAAGCTACAACCTAAAACTTGCTGTTATAAAATAGTGGACATGGAAAAAAAAATATACCAGCAAATGTTTAGCATTCCCATTCAATCAGAACTCTTCCCCCACAACCCAGAGTGGCTCCAAAACAAACTCCTCCAAGGAATTATTCTTTGCCATTCCCCCAGATGAATTCTGGGCCTTGAAATCCAATTTATTTCAACTGTTTCTAGAGATATTGGGTGGCTACACCTTGTGGGGTTTATCTCCCCTGGTCCTGATGATCCACTCCAACAGCAGATCAGAGACTTCTTTTCTACACTAAAACTTCCCAGGACATCTCCTGCCCAGTTGCCATCTGAGCAAAGGATCCTAGGCTAGCTCAGCTCTAAGGAAGGACATCACTACCATTACCACTCAGGCTTCACAAGCCTCATCCTTCTTCTCCCTAAAGTGCTTTCTGCAAGCTTCAGAACTTCACCAGGTTTCAACTGTGACAATGAACATCTCCCCCTCCACTCCAGCTGAGAATTCCCTCTCAGGCCAAAATGAAGGCAATTATGTCATTTTGGTCTATTGCTTCAGAGAGAAAAGATCTATGGCTTCAGAGAGAAAAGATAAAGAGCTGCTGCAGAAAGAATTTCTAATTAGCCTGCTTGTAAAATTAATTGGCTTCTTTCCCCTAAAACAGCTTATAAGCACAGGCATGCACCCACATACTTCCCACTGTCCTCTCCAGAGATGTGCTCTTGCAATGGCTGCCACCACCAAAGATGTTTTGGCATAACAAATTGAAATTACTACTAAAACAGTTGTGCTTCCAT
The DNA here is from genome assembly GCA_013399015.1 of Galbula dea. NCBI lineage: Eukaryota > Metazoa > Chordata > Aves > Piciformes > Galbulidae > Galbula > Galbula dea. The sequence continues at coordinate 173,992 of VWZX01010904.1, forward strand.
TGTGCTTAATCCACAGGGATGCAAATAAATCAGGATTTCTTAGCTGTGAAACACCATGGTTTAGGAAAGAGGTGCAGGAGATAGGGTGGAAAGGCTCAAAAGCTGTACTTGTCTTCTGATCTTCTTGGGCTGAGTGGCTGGAAAGTTACCCAGGGGGAAAGGACCTGGGGGTGTTGGTCAACAGCAGCTGAAGATGAGGCAGCAGAGTGCCCAGGTGGCCAAGAAGGCCAACAGCATCCTGGCTTGGTTCAGCACTGGTGTGGCAGCAGGGTTAGGGCAGGGATTGTCCTCCTAGGCTGGGCACTGGGGAGGTCACAGCTCCAATCCTGGGGTCAGTTTTGGGCTCCTCACTCCAAGAAGGACATTGAGGTGCTGGAGTGTGGCCAGAGAAGGGCAAGGAAGGTGGGGAAGGGTCTAGAGCACAAGTGTTGTGAGGAGCAGCTGAGGGAACTGGGCTTGGTTAGGCTGGAGAAGAGGAGGCTCAGGGGAGACCTTCTCACTCTCTGCAACTCCCTGAGAGGAGGCTGGAGCCAGGTGGGGCTTGAGCTCTTCTCCCAGGTGACTAGTGACAGGAGAAGAGGCAATGGCCTCAAGCTGTGCCAGGGGAGGTTCAGGTTGGATCTTAGGAAGAATTTGTTCCCTTGGAGAGTTGTCAGGCATTGGGCCAGGCTGCCCAGGGCAGTGGAGGAGTCACCATCCCTGGAGGGGTTCAAAACTGTGTAGATGTGGTAATGGTTTGGCACTAGCTAGTGAAGGGAGACACTTTAAGCTTCAGGTCACTTGACAGTATCTGCAGTAAGATCAAACTCCCCACAGCTACCAGCTTCAAACCTGCCACTGCCTGACACCAAGATGCACATCAGCCAGCCCCCAGCTCAGCAGCACCTCAGGAGATGCATCACCAGAGGAAAAGAGTGAAGTGCAGAAGCAAGAGCTGCTCCTTGTGCTCCTCCTCCTGCTCCTCAGCACTTCTCCTGCCAGCACTGGCAAAGGCTCTCACTCATCACCCCTCTCCCACCTGGATCAATGGCACCTTAGCAGAAATAAACCATCCTCTCCCAGTGATCTCTGCCCACAGCATGCTGTGGAGCCAACAGAGCTGAGCTAATGCTGCTGGTGAAGAGGACATGTTTCCAAACTGTCTACCCTGCCTAGAGAACTCTGGAGATAAACAAGGCTTAAGTGGTTGTTTCACACTCTGCCAAGCCAGGGCCTGTCAGGGACATTGAGAAGCCAAATCCAACTGGATGTAGAAACTCTGCTTGGTGAAACAAGCAAGGAGCAGGTCTAAATCCTCACTACTGGGCCCTGGCTAGAGCTTCAGATTAACACAGCAGTAAATTCATTAGCAGTTTCTGGTTTCCCCCCCCAATAGCAAGAGCTAAGCAACCACAGTGGCCTTGCTTTTGCCCTTGGGCAGCAAGTGCACTGAGCTGGCACTGCTGTGCTCCAGCTAATGGTAAAACTTCACACAACCCCAGCATGGTAGGGGTTGGAAAGGACCTCTGGGGATCATCCATCCAACCCTCCTGTTCCAGCAGGGGCACCCACAGCAGCTTGCCCAGGGTCACCTCCAGCTGCCTTGGCAATCTCTCCACACAAGGAGACTCCACAGCCTCTCTGCAAAGCCTGGGACAGGGCTCCAACACCCTCACACCAAACAAGTTTCTCCTCCTGCTCAGATGGAACCTCTTGGCTTCCAGTTGGTGCCCAGTGCCCCTTGGGCTGGCTCTGGGCACCACTGAGCAGAGTCTGGCCCCAGCCTCTTGCCCCCAGCCTTCAGCTCTTGCTCAGCATTGAGCAGCCTCCCTCTGGGGCTGCTCTTCTGCAGGCTCAGCAGCCCCAGGGCTCTCAGCCTTTCCTCCTGCCAGAGATGCTGCAGTGCCCTCAGCATCCTCCTAGCCTCTGCTGGACTCTCTCCAGCAGTTCCCTGTCTCTCTGGAACTGGGGAGCTCAGAATTGGACCTAGGACTCCAGATATTAGCATCAGCTGCTCTTAAGCCTTGTAAACCATGCCACCAGGTAGGCAGAAACAGCCTAACCCATCCTTTTACTTCCAGATTTCTTTTTGGTCATTATTCTCTTATTATAGGATAGTATTTTTCCTAAAGGACACTGCTTCATTTTCAGCCTCTTTCAGATGCTCCTAGGTGATCTTCTGGGCTAGTCATGATTTCCCTCTGAGCCCTGTAAGACAGGAGCACCTGCAAGACAAACCATCCCACCTGTTTGAGCTACATAAGCCCTAGGTTCTTCACAGAGGGAACTACTCTTTTCTTAACCCCCCCACACAGAACAAGCCTTGTGTGCACTCCAGTGAAGATGACAATCCAGACAGTCCTGGAAACCATCTGTTGCAGCCTCAAAACTGGATGATTTTGTTCAATATCTGCTTTAGCTGCAGCTACCAGACTAAAAACTAAAGAGCTGATGATCTAGAAGTAGTCAACCTGTGTGATTGATCATCCCTTCCTGCCCTTGCTCTGTAAATCTCTGTAATGCTGTAAGCTGAAGCAGTGGAGCCCAGATGCTCATTGAGATGCTGTAAATGTCACCATAATGGCACCTTGGCTCTGAGAAGTCTTCCCTCAAATGCTTGTCAAGGCAATACAGGTGCTATCTTGCTATCATGCAGAGGATGACAACTGTGCTTTAGAAAATGGGGGCAAGAGAAAGAGGAGACAAGAACTCCTCAGGGGGAATGGGATATAAAGAAACTTCTGTCTGGCAAACAGCATCAGCCATTAAGCAGCCTTAATTAGGGTTTCTTTAAAAGAAGTCATTATACAAATAAATATTAAGATATGTCAACACTTTGACTCTTTCCCCTTCAAGAGTTAACAAGGTGGGGGCTGGTCTCTTCTTCTGGGCTACCAGTGATAGGAGAAGAAGAAATGGTTTCAAGCTGCACCAGGGGAGGTTCAGGTTGGATGTTAGGAAGACTTTCTCCCCTGACAGGGTTCTCAGGCATTGGCCCAGGCTGCCCAGGGCAGTGGTGGAGTCACCATCCCTGCAGGGGTTCTAAAACCATGGAGACATGGCACATGGTGACATGATTTAGTGGCATGGGGGTGATAGGTTGATAGTTCCACTTGGTGACCTTGGAGGCCTCTTCCACCCTCAGTGATTCTGTGACTCCATATTTCTCCCCCCACAAAGCATAACATTCAGAAGTAGAAGCTAGTTCAGAAACTATCCAGACTGTTAAAAGTTGGGGCAATGAAAGCAGAGTTTTTTTCCAAAGCAGCATTTCCTCCAGCAGATCTCCTGCCTGTGGTGGAGCAGAGGCATGGGATCTGCATTTGCACTCTCTCTCTCTCATTTAGAAGAACCAGGATCTAAAATCAGGCCAATCAACTTCATCCCTTGAACAACTGTAGATTGCTCCAAGAGGAACAGGCAACACTCCAACAAGCTCTGCCAAGTCAGGATTGCTGGAGAGGACATTACTGTCCTTCCAAACCTCCTCTCTCAGGTGGTAAAGGCTTGAGGAAGCCAATGGCCAATTCACCACCTCTGACTTGGGCACCTTAGGAGGTCATGGAAGAGAGGGGGTGGCTGCTCTCTGTGGGAGCAGTGACACCTCCACCCAACAGCACACTGAAAATCAGATGGCAGCAACCAAAAAATGGCAACAGGGGAGCAGATGATGATAAATATATTATAATATACATATATTGGAGTAAAAATCATGGAAAGAAGGCAAGACAAAATAATGGCCATGGTATGGGTGGTCTCCAGAGAACCTTCCAGCTAGGGCATTCACTCTCCCCCCAGACTCTGCTTCAGAAACCTAAACCAGACTCCAACAGCCAATCTCTCCCTTTCCTTCTCCAGAGAGGACAGGGTGATCCCACAGAAGCTTATTTTTCATGTCTGAAGCTCCTGTTTGGAAAAGCACTTCCAAAGCAGCACTGGGAAACTCTCCAGGGACTTGGTGTCTTTGTGGGAGAAGACTGCATCTGAAAATAGCAATGACTGTTCCTACCCAGTGAGGCAAGCAGCTGATTAGTAGCTGAGAAGTCCCTGACCCCAAGCCTTGGAGGAAAGATGCCTGTCAAGCCCAAGAGAAGCAGCTCTCCATGAACACTCTTGCTCCTCACACTTCTCACCTAAGCATCATGAACATTAAATACAGGATCACAGAATGTTAGGAGCTGGAAGGGACCTCCAAAGATCATCCAGTCCAACCCCCCTGCCACAGCAGGATTCCCTAGACCAGCTCCCACAGAAACAACTCCAGACTGGTCTTGAATCTCTCCAGAGAAGGAGACTCCCCAAGACAATTGTATCTCCTCATCTTGTTTCACATCTGGGTGCCCATCAGTCCACCCACACACCAAGGAGTCACCAGGGCAACCACTGGTATCCCCCAGAGTCTCCACACCCTGAGGACTGCAATAAAACCACTCTTTAAATGTCTCCATGAGCCTCAGCTAAAAAGGTAAGACAAGAAGAGAGATGATGAGACAGAAACCATGTTGCTGCTTTAAACCCTACAGCACAGAGTCCTTTTGCCCTTGCCTGAAGACCTCTCCTCTGCTTTTGAAAGCCAGAGCAAAGAGAAGATTGATCTAGAAGAACCAGGACATTCATGACAACTCCAACACTACTTGAGCTACCACAGGTTTATTTCAAGTAAAAACAGCCACTCCCATGCCTCCAAAACACTCAAGAAAGGGCACTTCAAAACAGCTTAGGACCAAAAAAGCCAAAGCACAACATGGTATCAACTTTGCAGCTTTGCTAGGTGCTGATCAGAAGAAGACATCAAGTGACTGTCAGCAAATGACTTTGGAGAGCCTTCCTCCCCTCACCCCCCCCATCCTACTCAGCTTCCCAATCCCCTGGAGAAGCTCCCAAGGCTGCTCTAGGCTCAACAGGCTTAGTCACCATAGCATCAGAAGGATCACTGGAGCTACGGTTTCCCACAGCTCCCCCTTACCACCACAGCATGTACCACCACTGAGGACACTGTCTGCAGATTGGCCTCATTTTGCCCCTAAAGAGAACTGCTCCAGAAACTGAAATCACCAAAGAAGTGTAGTTTTGCTCCAGCTATCAAGTCCATAATAAGCCAATTAAATAAGAATCAGACCTGGGATGATTTCTAAATCAAGATCTCTCTCTGAATCCCCTTCTGTCATCTCCAGCAATACTCCTGGCTCTCCCTTTGGGATTCTTGTTACAGCAAATGAGCAGATTTAGTCACTGGGCTAGTTTCAATGCAAGATTTGTTTCACTTGACTGTCAGCTACATGAAAAGGCCCCAACCAAATAGGGCTCTTGGAATGAAAGGTTGCTAGATACATTCAGTGACTGTTTAGAGTCATGGAGCACTTAAAGGGTGACAGGGATCAGTTCAGTCCTGTCACTGAGAGCCCTGATGGTTGGTGAATTGTAAAAGCAGCCAGGAATGGCCTCTGAAACAATGACAGCTGAGGGAACTGGGGTTGGTTAGGCTGGAGAAGAGGAGGCTCAGGGGAGACCTTCTCACTCTCTCCAGCTCCCTGCAAGGAGGCTGGGGCCAGGTGGGAGTGTCCCTGAACTCTAACTCATGTTCTGCTTTATCTGGATGCAGAGACTGCTAGAAACTCAACCCATGAGCTACCAAATCCAAGTGAAAACAGAGCTGGGAGACCCAAAAATAAAATACCTGGGGCCATGGCATGCTGCTGGCTGTGCTGTTGTGGTTTGAACCCACCTAGCTGACAACAAAGCAACCACTTGCTCAACTCCTGCCCTCTCTGGTGGGATGGAAGGAGAAGATACAACAGAGGGCTCCAGGGTTGAGACAAAGGACATGGAGAGATCTCTCACCACTTGTGGTCATGGGCAAGAGGAAAACTAGACTTGGGGAAACAAACCCAACTCAATTGGAAGAACCAAGCCACCACCAGTTGATCAACTGAATTAAGTAGGGCAGGGCTAAATCCAACAGGATCTTAAACACAACTTCTCCCTTCTCACAGGACCTGGCTCTGCCACCTCCTCCCCTCCAGCAGCACAGGGGGCAGGGCATGGGAGTTGTGATTAGTCCCAGTCCATCCCGTGTTGCTTCTGCTCTTCCTTTGTCCTCAGAGGGAGAGCTCCTGACAGACCTCCCCTGCTGCAACATGGGAGACAGTCCTCCATCAACTTCTCCAGCCAGTGTGGATCCCTTCAGTGGGCTGCAATCACCCCAGGGAAGGACTGTTCCAGAGAGGGCTTCCCTCAGAGTCTGACTTCTTCAGGAGCAATGCCCTGCTCCAGCACAGACTCACCCACAGGCTGCAGATGGGATCCTGCTCCACTCTTGATCTCTAAGGGCTTCAGGAGCAATGCCCTGCTCCAGCACAGACTGATCCACAGGCTGCAGATGGGATCCTGCTCCCCTCTTGATCCCTAAGGGCTTCAAGGGCTCAGCTGCCATCTCACCATGGGCTGAAGAGGAATGGCTGCTCTGTTGTGACTCCTCACTGACCTCAGTGCCTGCATGGTTGTCTCTCTCAGCTCCCACTCCTCTTGAAACCCAAACAGCTCCCAAACCAAAAGGACCCATGGAACATTAAACATGCTATCATAAGAGGCACTGAGTGGCTCAGCCTTGGCCAGAGGCAGGTCCACCTTGGAGCCAGGGAAGCTTATTGAAGCTTCTGACAGAAGCCACACCAGTAGCCCCCTTCCCCTGCTACCAAACCCCCCCTCAGGCAGAAACCCAACCCATGTACCAGCACCACCTTACTCATCCATCTCCCACAGCTCTTCTCAAAGGCACTCTCCCAAAACAGTCATTTTATTTCTGCACTCAAAGCTGATGTTCAACCAACTGTCTCTGTCATATGGAAGAAGGCAAACAGAGAAAGGTCACAGAAGTGCCAGATGGAGGAATTTGTGAACTGGAAGCTCTAACATTTATGCTCTGTGTTTGTCTCAAACACTGAACTCCAGGAGCAGCTGAAATGTCTGTGCTGAATTGCCAAGTGAGAAGGAAGTCACTCTCACAGAATGGCCAAGGGATCAGACCTGGAACAGGGAGCCCAAGATCACACAGATCTGAAAAGGTCAAACCCCTGAAGCAAGGAAAAATCAAGTTGGATACTGGGAGCTCTGGGTAGTGCTTACACAACTCTCTCCTCTCACCACCATCATCACACCTGCAACATAAACACATTTATTCTGCTGAATTAATACCTAAATACTAGCACAATAAGAATGGTGTGGTGTTTACTCTGGTTGATTGTGGTTTGGTTTGGGTGGCTTTTTTCTGGCAGGGGCTTGTCCTGTGCATAGACAGGAGATGGACTCAAGGATCCTCATGGGTCCCTTCCCACTCAGGACATTAGCAAATCCAGCACAGCCCTGGAGTCAGGAATCCCTGCAGATGATTCTATGTCCCTTGGACATGGCAAGGTGGAGCTGAGCAGTTCTACAGTGACTATTTTTACCCCCTCTTCACAGCCCAGCCTAACTTCAGAAGAGTTGATGTTCCTCTCCTCACAGAGGGGAAAAAGGTCAGATTTTGAAGAGAACCTGGATTAGATTTTAGGTCTATAAAAGCCTACATGTGTTCTCAAAGCAGAAACCCTCTTCTGTGACAAGAGGCATCAGGAGGAGTCACCTGAGGACAGGGTCTCAGCTAAAGGGCATGCAGAAGCCCTGACAGACTGTGACGTGCAATGAGAGGAGACAAAGCCAGCAGAGCTGATCTAAAGGGGTGGGCTGCTCTATTTCTGTACTCATGCCCCAAAATACAATAGCTCTGTTAGTAACAAGAGCTGACAAAGGGTTGCCTCCAAGTGGCATGTGAGAATTCATTCAAGCTTTGCCTGCAATCACAACCAGGTTGCTGCTTCCCTTAACCTGCTTCAGGTCTCAGAGCATCCCAAAGCAGTGAGGTCAGGATGCAAACAATCATCAAGGCTGGGAAAGACCTCCCAAGATCATCAAGTCTGACCCTTGGCCCAACACCTCCATGCCACTAAACATGTCACCAGTGCCATGTCTCCATGGTTTTGGAACCCCTCCAGGGGTGGTGACTCCACCACTGCCCTGGGCAGCCTGGGCCAATGCCTAACCACTCTGGCAGGGAAGAAATTCTTCCTAAGATCCAACCTGAACCTCCCATGCTGCAACTTGAGGCCACTGCCCCTTGTCCCTTCCTCTTCCACTTGTTACCTGGAAGAGCCCAAGCCCCACCTGGCTGCAGCCTCCTCTCAGGGAGTTGCAGAGAGTGAGAAGGTCTCCCCTGAGCCTCCTCTTCTCCAGACTAACCAAGCCCAGTTCCCTCAGCTGCTCCTCACAACACTTGTGCTCTAGACCCTTCCCCACCTTCCTTGCCCTTCTCTGGACACACTCCAGCACCCCAATGTCCTTGGAGTGAGGAGCCCAAACCTGACTCCAGGATTTGAGGTGTGGCCTCCCTAGTGCCCAGCCCAGGAGGACAATCCCTGCCCTAGCCCTGCTGCCACACTAGTGCTGATCCAAGCCAGGATGCTGTTGGCCACCTGGGCACTCTGCTGCCTCCTCTTCAGCTGCTGTTGACCAGCACCCCCGGGTCCTGTTCTGCCAAGGAGTTTTCCAGCCACTCTGCCCCAAGCCCAGAGCATTGTTGTGATCCAAGTGCAGGACCTGGCACTTGGCCTGGTTGAACCTCATCATCCCATTGCCTTCAGCCCATGGATCCAGCCTGGCCAGATCCATCTGCAGAGCAGGAGGACAGAGAAGCTGATCAGCAGAGGTGTTGGTGTGGGAGTGGCAGCTTCCAGCACCAAGCCAGCAACTCCTTGGTAACCAGCAGAGCAAGTGGAGAAAGTGTCTGAAGAGAAAACAGCCTCCCATGAAATGGTGACAGGTGGTTCCTATACTCCTCTACTAGTTACTCATTTGTATCTGTTGTCTATCCTCCTCTGTAACCATATGAGCAGAATTTAAAAATAAAGCTGAAAAAAAAAAAAGCCTTTCCAATCCCCTTCCCTCCTCAGCCTCCTGCTCCAACAGATGGCTCCATGTGCCAGAGAGAGTTCACACACTGTTCCTTCCCTGAGTGCATTATTAGTCCTCCTCTAGCAGCACTATCTGAAGTCCTTCTGAGCTTCCAGGCTTATCACTTTGTTCTAGCCTCCAACACTCCCCTCCACCAGCAAGGTAGCAAAGGCATGTCCCTAAATACAGTGAAGTCTTCCCACTGCCACATGCAAGTGTGAGAAATCTTGAGAGACTTGACAGCAAAGTGCCTACTCTTGCTCAGTTCTGAGGGAATGGTAAACAGCTCCATGCACAAGAGGTTCCACCTAGCTCCTTTTGCCTGCTCCTAGACAGTGACTTGATTCTCTCACTGGTATCAAGTAGTACTTCTGAGGAAAGACAAAACAAGAATTGGTCTCCTATAAACATGGACTACAATGAAAATACTGCTACTGGTCAGATCTGGTCAGGCAACTGGTAGTCCAAGGCTGAAGTCCAACAACACAACACAGAAGTCAACTAAATTCTTTCATCTGTGAACCTGAAGCTAGACAACAGCACCAGGACGTGATGAGGTTAAAATCTTAGTTTATAACAAGGAACCAGAGTTTGCTTCAGACTGAAAAGGCAGTTTAAGAAGCCAAGAATGATCTGCACATGTATCCTGAGGAGCATGTTTCTTAGAGAAAGAAGAGAGGAAGGGGACAGGGTGCAGAATCATCTCTGCAACCTAAATGCATCTGCAGGTGGAAGGGTTCTGTAATCATCTTCTGCCAGGCATGGCAACCACCTTCCTTGCACTGCAGCAGCATGCTGTACCACCCCTTACCTCTCACATCATCTTCAGGAGATGCTTAGGAAGTGCTTCCCAAGAAATAATTCAAGACTAGAATGGTAAATTAGTTTGGCTGTTTTTCATTCAGACCAATTCCTTCATTAAAAATACATGAAAGTTTATTTATTTCACTCTCTTTCCTGCATTTTTTCCCCTTCTTTCTCTTCCAAGGTTCCTTTTTGAGTATCTTTAGCAAAAGCTTGAGGTAAAAGCAGCTCATGAGAGTTCTGCCTTTTATTCTGCTAATGCATTTCAAAGTTTCATTCTAGTACCAAGAAAGAAACCTCTCCTGCTCTGAACTGCTTCAATCCTTCAGGTCAACAATCCCACAGGCTGAGAACTGCAGCTTCCAAGCCAGAGCAGTGTCACAAGGTTTTAGAATTCTGTAAAACTTGAAGGAAAAAGTCTAAAGGAATTTTCTAGCAGCTCCTGCAGGCTTGTGAGATGTGCAGTAGCACAGTAACCTGCAAAGCAAGGTGTAAGGAGTCTTGCTGTGGCAGGGGGGTTGGACTAGATGATCTCCAGAGCTCCCTTCCAGCTCCTAACATCCTGTGTTTCTGTGAAGCGTAATGAAACTTGCTTCTCAGTACATAGAAGAATGATGGCTGGAAAAGACCTGTGAGATCATTGAGTCCAGCCACCCATAAGGTGTTACTCTGGAAGAAAAGGGCAGCTCCTCCTCAGACATAGCAGGTCCAACTCAGTTCTGTCAAGGGGCATCATGAAACTGGCAACATCTGGAGTCACCCAGACTGTGAAGAACACTCACTCCACTGCAGCTTTCCTTGCACAGATGCACAGCACTCAGAATGGAGAGGGCTCCAGCAGAGTGAGGAGAGCTCAGCAGAAGAAGGACAACTCTAAGTTGAGATGAACTCTCTGCACTGCATAGAGAGAATGCTTCACTTCTGGAAAAGGAGAGATTTCCTCAGAGAGGCCAAAATCACTAGGGCTGCTTTGAGGGGTTCAAGCAAAACCATGTGCTCCAGCAGACTGCACAAAGCAGCCAAGCCTGCTGCAGCTGGTGGCCACTGGCACCTCTACAGCTGGGACTTCATCTTGGATCCCTTTCAACAGCCAACAAAATCCCCAGGAATCCCATGGATCTAAACCCCTAGCCACTCAAGTCAGAACATCAGTCAGAACTCCTCCATCCTGGCAGTGTGTTAAGTTCCTCATGAAACTCCTGCACACAACAGGCACCAACTGCAGGGATTTTGCAGGACTTTTCCTGCTGGGCTGGGGACCAGCAGTATAAATCCATCATTTTATAATTAGATAACTTAAAATATTTGGGGAAATTCCTTTTCAACTTGAAAGTTATAGGTGATGCTTCCACTGCTTCCCCAGGCAGCAGCAGATCCAAGCAAGCCATTCAACATCAATTCTACATTAAACTGTAGAACCTTCCAAGACAATTCTTCTGCATGACATTAAAATAACATTTCTAGAGCCAATATTTATCAGTGAACCTCACTTGTTCATATAAAACCTCCCTATTCCCAGGGCAGGCTAGGCAAGCATATTTTAGCCATTCTTTACAGGTTTAAATACATTTTCTTTGCACTCACAGAAAAATGTAATCAACTGGGAAAGGACATATTTAAGCTCACTAAGCCTGTAGATTGAAAAGCATCAGAAATGAATTAAATGAAGCTGAGCTTTCACACCACCTTAACAGGCATTTATGCTTTTTTCCTCCTGGTTTGATTTCCTCCCTGCTCACTTGGCAATCTCTGGTATTTTTCTCTTCAGGTAAGTGGTATCCAATTTAATATTAAATTAGAAACATCCTACACAGCAAAACTGAAATGCAACTAGCATGAACTCCAGAGAAATTTCAGGACAGAATCATACAGACTGGCTCAAAACTTTCTCTGCTGCTAGCTCAGATTACATCTCTATCATCTCTAGCTGAAGTGTATCACAAATCTCAGAATCATTAAGGTTGGAAAGGATCCCCAAGGTCACCAAGTCCAACCAGCAACCCAACATCCCCATGCCAATAAACCATCTCACCAAGTGCCACATCTACATGTTGCTTGAGCCCCTCCAGGGATGATGACTCCACCACTGTCCTGGGCAGCCTGGGCCAATGCCTAACCACTCTGGCAGGGGAGAAACTGTTCCTAATAGCCAAACTGAACCTCCCCTGTTCCCCCTGGCCACTATGCCCAAAGCCTGTAGCATTCATGGGGTGGCAGTGGCATGGGGGTGTTCAGGTCAGTGGTTGGACTTCATAATCTTGGAGGTCTTGTCCAACCTTAATGATTCTATAATCCTATTTTATGCTGCTCTTGGCCCAGAAAAGTCCTGCTCTGCACCCAGGCCAGGGCACCACAAACCCTGCCTGATGCCAAAGCTCAGCAGGAGCCAGCACCAGGCAGGGATTTCCCTCAAAGGACAAAATCACCAGAGCTGGGTGACTCCCCCTCACATCAACCACCCTTGGGGAATCACAGAATGTGAGGAGCAGGAAGGGACCCCAAAAGATCATCCAGTCCAACCCCCCTGCCACAGCAGCATTCCCTAGAGCAGCTCACACAGAAGCATGTCCAGAGGGGTTTGGAGTCTCTCCAGAGAAGGAGACTCCCCAACCTCTCTGGACTAGCCATGGTTGTTCTGAGTCCATGGGACCATCACCTTCTTGTCTGGGCACTCTCTGGGAAAAACAAACACTGCTTGCCTGAGCCAAAAGACCTACTGGGAGCTCAACTTTTCAAGCAACCCTCCTGAGCTTACAGTGTGAGAGGAAAATTTAACAGCCCTAGGGGTGTGGCATTGGCTTTGGGGACTTCATGTTTGCTTCTGTTTGAGTCCCACTGAAGAGCAGCTCCAACAGGTAAGTTAGGTGACCACAGTTTTGCTACAGGACTTTTTGCTAACCTTCTCACACCAAGAGGAGATGATGATGATGATGATTTTCAGCTTGCTCCACTCCAACTTTTTGAAGCTCTTTATCTGGATATCAGAGATATGAAGGAGACTATGGCAAACACACACTCCTCAGGCAAGGTCTTATCTCCTGCTGTGCCAGAGCTCACCCTCACTACAAAACTGATCCAGATAGAGGAGACTGGAATCTTCACAGGGCACCCAGCACTAACTACTTATTAAACTAACTATTCCTTATGTTTCCCATCTGCATTCTTAACCTTTACCCACAAATGACCACATTATGTGTGCTTTTCCCCCTCTAGTTAATCTGGGATCTGTGTTTAATAAATATTACCATAGGGAATCTTATTTATCAATTAAAACAATGTCCAAAACATTATTGATTCCTTAAACTCAGAAAACTCAAGTGGGAGAAGTCCAGAGACAGGAGTAACACAGCAACCAGACCTGATGGGTTTATGTATGGGGAGGGAAAAAACCCCACACACTTGGAGGGAGGAAAACTGCTGGAAGCAACAACTTTCACATATATATGTAGATAAAAAAGATATCACTAAGGAAAAATGTAAATTAAAACATGCCTGACACTTTCTGGACTCCCATTCCTTGTACAAGATGAGAGCAAACACAAATGCCTGGATTACTTCCATGCATTAAACCAATTTATTACTAGGTAGGGGAGCAAAAGCAAAGGAAAACATCCATAAAAAGATGCTTGCAGCTGAAATAATAATTGGAATAGAAACATCCAAGGTTATCCTTGAGCCAAAAAAACCCAGAACCCCAAAAGCATCTCTACTTTCTGAGCCCAAACTAGGCAAATGAAGTTTGCCTACAACCAGCTCACTCCACAGCCCTGACACTGCAGCATAGCTAGTGTCACACAGGTAGAAAATAGATTTAACTAAGGAACTCCTGTAAAATAATAATGAGATCTGCAGAAAATCATGGAGCTAGGGACTGGCTTTCCCCCCCCCTTTAATCAGAGGCAGTGACACAGAAGAAAAAGCCCTTAATTGGCAAGTGCAGAAAAAGCAAACATGAATCCCTGTCAAAGTAGTTATTTGATCCCACACTGATGGACACCTGATCTCCTCTTGGAGTACAAGCCACAGACTGCAGAAAGGAGAAACACTCCTCTAGAAACCTTCAGCTTCTCCCCTTAACTAGTTAGAGCAAAACCCACCTCTCATCTCTCCCTACACCACAGGGTTTCCTTTAAATGCAACAACATTTGGTGAAATATTTGTCTTTTTATTCAGTTCCACTGGATTTTTGCTGAGATGAATCCTGTGGCTTCACCTACAACTGGTACACACTAGCTGTCAGCCAACTCACCCAAAATCATTCTCATTAGTCCACATTTTAATCTTTATCTTCTACTAATGATAAAAACTGCTGTTTTTTTTTTATTCCTCCTCTCTTTCCCTGAGCACTCTGCTGCTCAAAGCTTTCATACCTTGAAATATTCCACTACATCCACACTGCTGCCAGCACACTCCTGCAGAAGCATCTACTGAAAATCACTTTTTGTTTCATTAAATAAAGAGAGCATGCAAGGGCAATAAAATTATCACAGAGGTTAAGAAGGCATCCTGATACCCATGATAGATGGCACAGAGGGGGCCCCTTTTAAACACATTTCTGGGGGCCCCTGGAATTTCTGAAGGAAATAATCCTGCTCCATGTTCTTTCTAGAGGATCATTTTCATTTCTAGAAGACCATTTTCAATCTCTTTCTCAAGGAGCATTTTAAATAGACCTCTAAAGGATCCTTTTCATTTCATCTCCCCCCCTACCCCAGCCCATCTGTACCTGATAAAGACATTTATTCAGAGCCAGCAACATGCACAGACTTGTTAGCAGAGATGAGAAAGTGGCTGCTCACGTCCTTCACTCACTTGGTCCCAGAGGGCATTCAGCCAAGCAGATATTGGAAAAAATTGCCCCTACTATCCTACTATCCTCTTAATACAATCATAAATAAGGCTGCTGGAAAGCTGGAGCAAGAAAAGGATTCATTTTCCAGCCTTTCCTTCCCTTCTCCCTGGTATTTACAAACCTCAGGCAGTGCTGCTGGGGACTCTCACCAGGGTGGCTGCTGAGAGGTCTCCCCTGGCATTCCCACTGCCTCCCTTCTGCCTGGGTTTTAAGCATTCCCTAGAAAACCCACCCTGAGATGCAGGGACTGAATGCTGCTCAACTTGGAAGCATGTGCTAACTCAGCTTCAGCACCCAATTAATGGCAGAGAGGGAGGCAAGCCCCTTCCCAACGCCCCCCCCCCNCTGCAACTCTTTGGACATCTCTCCAGCAGTGGTAGTGTTTGCAGGCAGGCCAGGCTCATTCAGCAACTGAATGCACAACATCTTTCTGCACTAGCAGGCTGAAATGGTGAGGCTGTACTACAGCTAGCAAAAGGGGGAAAGCTACAGCCAAAGAAAACAAAAGAAATCCCTGCAGACAGGGTAATCCCAGCCCAGCAAAACACAAAAGCTACAGAGGAGCACTGAAGGTACAATATCTCTCTGCCTAAATTTCATCAGGCTCTTTCTAAACTGGATTTCTTTTTTTTTCTAATGGTAAATGCAGGATGGACTTGCCTGTGGAGTTCCCAGAAAGGCAGAGTATCCAGGCTCTGCAGCAGCATTGCAGCCAAAGTAACCATGCATATGCTACCTAGGCAATTTACAGCAGGCTTTTGGGGAAAGCTAGACTGATTTATAACATAGCACTGCCCCAACCCAACACACAACTGCAGCCAAAGGAGCTTCATTCCATGGGAATTAAGGGAAGAAAAACCAAGCCACTTCAACACTTCATCTAAAAGGATGCAACTAATCATTCCCAATTCAATCCCACCCCAGTCCTGAAGGGAAGCAGCAAGTTCTTGAGTGACAAATGGCATGAAAGCAATAAGCTGTGGGCACCTGGAAACAAGCACAACAACTGCCACTGCCCATAGTCATAATAAACAAACAGGAAAAGGCATTTTGAAATGTGTTGAGCTTAAAATACCAAGTCTGAAGCTCATTTTAGCACTGCAAGGATGAAACCTGGGGTTTAATTTATGGACACACAAGATATGCAAAGCAGTGAGTAAGCAGCAGACACCTACTCCGTGCTGGGAAGCCACTGCTGAGTCCAAGCAAGCTTAGATGTGGCAGAAGGAAAAAGAAGAGAGGAAAAGCAGCCCTCAGGGAGGGTTTCTCCAAAAGGAAGGCAGCAGCACATCATCTCCATCTCCTACTCTTAGAGCAACCTCTGCTGGCCTGTGCTTCAGATGGCTCCTGGCTCCACAGAAGCCTCCTGGGGCTGGGGGAGGCACCAGACAGACCATGCTTGGACAGGCAGCAGTATCAGAGAGTCAGTGAAACCTGCAGGAGAGCACTGTCACATCCTGAGGAGGTGGGATGAAGTAGCTGGTGAATCACAGCCCTGGCTCACACCCCAGGCAGCTCCAGGTGCCTCAACAGACCACCAGAAACAGGCTCCCCTGAGGAGACTCCCACTTGGTAGGAAACAATGTCCTTAAACTCCACACATCTGCTCAAGTCCCACCACACTCACCAGGACTTAAACACATGCTGAAATACTTCTCCACAACTGCATCTAGCATCAGTGGGGCTTCAGGGAGGATAAAACTTGAATGGCATGAGCAAATTCCATCTGATGTGCCCCAAATTAACTAGCACTTGTTATTTCTTCCCACCCCAGCTATTTCCAACCTTAGTCACAGTGGCATACTCCAGAAAACTACTCAGTTCCTTAGCTTGGATTTAAGCAGCTAAAAGGCTTCATTTCTCCTGAAAGACTTCCACTCTCTAGGCCAACATTTTCTTCCCATGTGCCTCAAGCATGGAAGGGTCCAAAGAAAACATGACCCCAAAAAACCAACCCAAACTTCCAGTTGAAATGATGAGAAAATACATTCCCAACATTTACATTTCTTGTCCTTCTTCTGTCAACATTCCATCTGCCTGAGGATGAGGGAGAACAGGACAGAAGGATCCTCAGGGGGAAGAAAGGGAAAAGGACCTGCAGAGACCAGTACATGCCAGAAGATGGGCAGCAGGTTAAGAGCAAAGGGGTGGGACAGCCATGGGGAAGGGGAACACAGAAAGCAGAGGGACAGGGAACCACACTCCAGAAGCAGGCAGGGTGTTGGGCCAAGGCATGGAGACAGCTCTCCAAGTCAAACAGCCCACAGAGTACTGGGATCTAACTCAAAGAAGCCAAACCATCTCCATAATTTACAGGTAACTCTTTTTACTGCTTTAAAAGACCTGCACTCACTGCATCAGTTCTTCTTGCTGCCTGGGAGGCCTCACTAGGGGTGTGATTCCAGCTGGGCTTTGGCTGTCCTCACTGCACTGCTGCACATTGTCTTTGGATTCCTCCCTGGTTACTCATCACCCCTGCTGCCACCTTCTGAAATCTCCCTTTTTGGGTTTGAGTTGAGTTAGGAACTCCTTGGTCTTGGGAATGGCCTCCCAGCATTTTTGCCCAACTCCCTAGTCTGCAAATGGGGTTGGGAGTAGGGGAAGGGATGGGGCTAGCAGAGGGGAAGGAGGGAGATAAGAATAGACTCCTAGAATCTTCTAGGTTGAAGAAGACCTCCAAGATTATGAAGTACAACTGCCAACTATCACCCTCATGCCACTAAACCATGTCACCAACTCTCATGTCTCTGTGGTTTTGGAACCCCTGCAGGGATGGTGACTCCACCAGTGCCCTGGGCAGCCTGGGCCAATGCCTAACCACTCTGGCAGGGAAGAAATCCTTCCTAAGATCCAACCTGAACCTCTCATGCTGCAACTTGAGGCCATTTCCCCTTCTCATATCACTAGTCAGCTGGTAGAATAGCCCAAGTCCCACTGGGTCCAGCCTCCTCTCAGGGAGCTGCAGAGAGTGAGAAGGTCTCCCCTGAGCCTCCTCTTCTCCAGCCTAACCAAGCCCAGTTCCCTCAGCTGCTCCTCACAACACTTGTGCTCTAGACCCTTCCCCACCTTCCTTGCCCTTCTCTGGACACACTCCAGCACCTCCATGTCCTTCTTGGAGTGAGGAGCCCAAAACTGACCCCAGGATTGGAGGTGTGGCCTCCCCAGTGCCAAGTTATACATACAGTACACAAGACATGACCTTGATAAAACAATCCAGCAGTGACAAAAATGAGTTGAATGCACAGAAAATCATTTTTTTCCTCTGAAGATGGCAAGAGAAGCAATGGCTATTACTGCACAATGGAATCTGTGATCAGTTATTCCAAGCACAACATGATGTTCAACTTGCTTTGCAGTACCAATATGTGAACCACACTACCTGCTATGGTGGCAGTTCACCCAAAAAGGCCCTCTCTGAACTAAAATTTAATACAACACTGCCATTTATTATTTTTTCCCCACTTTCAAGACCTAACAGGAGATTTGGAGGTTTTAGGGATTGATTCCAAACAGACTTGGCATTAGAAAGAATGTTTAAAGTGCCAAGTTCAAAGGGAACAAGAGCATGGAGAACACTGTGTCATGATTTCACACACCTGAAGAACACTTCAGCTCAGTCCAGATCCAGTTCCAACTCTGAAAGCAGGGTTTTGCACATGAAAGTTAGTCCAATGCTCCTGACAAACACCTAAAAGAAACACTCAAGCAATACCTGATCTAGGAATGTTGTTGGGACTCATGATCAAATCCAAGCAAGCAGCTCTGAGAATCATCTCTCCCCTCCTTCCAGCTAGGTTTCTCCAGAAGGTTGCACAACCTAATGGAGAAGAGTTTCCCTGCAGTCACTCACCCCTCTGTTCTTCACTCATTAAATTGGCACAGAATGATGCACACCACCCAAAGCCACCTCAAAAGCTCAACCTGATGCAGTGCTGAGTCAAGTGCTCACAGGTGACAAGCCCCAGAAGTGCAGCTATTGCACTCACACTGATCTTTGCTCTGCTTAAGCACAAAGTGGTGGGTTTGACCTCTAAAGCCCTTTCCTGTTTGGGTCACCAACCCCTTGCAGACTGCTTTTCTTGTCCTGTTTTATCTCAGGCATTCATACAAGAGGTTTACATTCACCTGGGCATTCCAGGCCAGAGGCTGATAAAGCTTTAATGCATGTTCAGCAGCTTATCTGTTTTCCCAAGACATCTCAGGAGGAGTGAGCTGCTGCAGACAGAAAACTTCAGGAAGGACAAGAGAGGGGGATAAAAAATAAGCCTCTTCAGTCTGGAGAAGAGAAGGCTCCCAGGAGACCTTCTGATGGCCTGCCAGTGTCTGAAGGGGGCTGCAAGAAAGCTGGGGAGGGACTTTTGAGGAGGTCAGGTAGTGACAGGACTAGGGGGATGGATGCAAACTAGAGGAGGGCAGATTTAGATTGGATATGAGGAGGAAGTTCTTCACTGTCAGGGTGGGGAGACAGTGGCACAGGTTGCCCAGAGAGGCTGTGGAAGCTCCATCCCTGGAAGCTTTGAAGGCCAGGCTGGCTGGGGCTGTGGGCAACCTGCTGTAGTGGGAGGTGACCCTGGCAGGCAGGGGGGGTTGGAACTAGCTGATCTTTCAGGTCCCTTCCAACTCTGACAGTTCTAGGATTTTATGTATAAAAAGGCAAAAGATGACTTTAAAATGTCTTATGGCTGCTTTGGAAGTTCATATGCCAACCACAGAGCTGACACTTCCCAAATAAACATTTATATTCCAAAAAGTTACAATGCAAACATGCACTTTAGACTCTACACTTCTACCTGAGGTCTGTCTGCTCCTGGGGAGTCTCATCAGCCTCAGAGCTAAGTATGCTGAGAGACACAAGAGGTTGGTTGTTCTTTAACTGCCCATGACAACACAAACTATTAATTGCAGTGCAAGCACAGATGGCTAATTGGTTTTGTCAGAGTTTCCACAGCTCTGGAAGGTTGGACATCACCTCTCAATGTCTCTGAAGACCAGAACCAGCAGCACAGAAAGACTTCATGTGTTGAGGCCACTTGGGTCTTGTTGTCTCACTTGGTCACAAGGAAGAAGTTTCAGAGTAGTTTGCAAGAACAACACTCAATATTCCCCAGGAAATTATAAGTAGGTTTTCAGTACAGACATGGATTGAATCTTAGTGAACTGCTGAAATGCTAAGGAGGTTGTCACATAAATCCCAAATTCTAAACATTTCAGAAGAAGAACAAAGGTTAGGAGACTTGCAGTTAAGTTGTCAGGATTGGCAACACTAAAACCCCAATGGAAAAAGGGAATAAAATCTGGGCAAGAAACAAACAAACATTCTCCCCAGCTAAAGCTGTGTTTGAACAGAACATTTTGGTTCCAATTCACCCTATAAAATATTGCTCCTTCCTCTACAATACCTGGAGCAGAGCTGGCTCATACAGAGCTTCTGGCTCTCCCTGAAAGGAGGTTGGAGCCAGGTGAGGTTTGGACTCTTCTCCCAAGTTAACAAGTGATAAGAGAAGAGGAAATGGCCTCAAGTTGCACCAGGGGAGGTTCAGGTTGGATATTAGGAAGGATTTCTTCCCCCAGAGGGGTCTCAGGCATTGGCCCAGGCTGCCAAGGGAGGTGGTGGAGTCTCCAGCCCTGGAAGTCTTCAGTGGTACCTGGGGTCATGGTTTAGTAGCAAGCATGGTAGTGTAGGGTGGATGGTTGGACTTGATCTCAGAGGTCTTTTCCAAAAATAAGGATTCTATGCTATGCCCTATCACTAGTCAGCTGGGAGAAGAGCCCAAGCCCCACCTGGCTCCAGCCTCCTCTCAGGGAGTTGCAGAGAGTGAGAAGGTCTCCCCTGAGCCTCCTCTTCTCCAGCCTAACCAAGCCCAGTTCCCTCAGCTGCTCCTCACAACACTTGGTGCTCTAGACCCTTCCCCACCTTCCTTGCCCTTCTCTGGACACACTCCAGCACCTCCATGTCCTTCTTGGAGTGAGGGGCCCAAAACTGATCCCAGGATTGGAGGTGTGGCCTCCCCAGTGCCCAGTTCATGCCCTATATTGAATCACTAGACTATCATTGTCTTCTCTCCATTCTTCCCTGCTAGCAGCAAGCATCTATCAAGACCCAAGTGACACAGCCTTTGCAGCCACACCATCCCAGGGATTAGGCAAGGCCTGAGGGCTGCCATTTCCCAAGTCCTGGCAATGGAAATGAAGGAGCTGCAGAAGTTCCTTCACCAGACAGGGAGGAGGAGAGGTTACTAGGTGAGAGCAAGTGCAACCCTGGGAAAGACACTCCAGGTTTCAGAGTTGGTTCCTTTCTGGAGGTGACCTCAGGTATCAAGTGGCTCCAGTTTGGGATTTGCTTGTGCTAAATTATTGCTTCAGGCTCTATTCTTCCTCTGCCAACCATGTTTGTTTTGAAGTTGAACTGCTGAGAAGGCCAGGGGAAGGTATCATTGACTATTCAAGTGTTCAACAAGCCCCCACTGTAGCAAGCAAACTGCATCCCTGGGGCAGCTTTCCAGAAATATTCATTTACATTCTCTAATTGCTGCTTTTCATGTCAAACTCAGGTCACATAAGCAACATTAAGCCTGCCCTTATCAATGTCCAAGGTTAAATGTCTCAGGCTAAAGGAATAAAACCAACAGCAACTGAAGGTATGAACCTATTTCCACGTGAGGTATTGTGAAGCCTCTATATCAGTACTGGAATAAAAGTCCTAGCAGCAGGTTTTTAAACATAAATGCAAGGAAAGCCACAGAATAAATAAGCCCACTTTATTATGGAAGCAGAAATTAACCCCCCCCCAACCTAGGCCTTCCTTTAGCAAAAGCCAATGCATGAATGAAGATACACATAAGGGAGGCAGCAATACACACACAGGGGTAAAAATAAACAACAAATCAAAAACTCCAAGCCAAACCCCAAGAAAACAACTCAAAAAATCCCCAAACCACCAAGCCACACATGAAAATTCCAATCTGAAGTGCTCCAAGCATTCCCTGAACCACCCATGACATCACTGGCACCAGGCATAGAAATCCTCTCTGAGCAAACCAAGATGTGAACCTCAGCTTGGCAGAAATCCAGCATATCCATAGGAATAAAACAATAAATGATGGCCTTGGCCTTAAAGAATTAAATCAGATTCCTCTTATTCCCTTTCTCACAGAGCTTAGGGAAAAGGTAGGAGAGTTACCTGTTAATTTGCCCTGCAATAGGTGGGTTTACCACACTAAAAGAGATTCAGAATAGAATTAAGTTAGCTGTTCCCTAGTAAAAAGAGAGATTTACCTTAGACTGCTGCATGAAAGCCTTTACACTTTCATTTTAACCCTATGCCCAGGGTTAAAACCACCCCAGAAATATCAGGGTTAAAAATAAACCAGGGTTAAAAATGAATACCAGAACCAAAATCCCCTCTCCCAAGAAGATGCCAGACTCCAGTCTCAGCAGAGGCTCATTCCATTGCTTTTTTGGACCAAAAGGCTAAAAAACCCTAGACCCAATCCAAAACCCACATCAAACAGGATAAAACTTCTCTGTGTTCTGGGGGCAAAGGCAAGCAATAGTGACTAAAGGAGGCTGACTTCATCTTTGGATTCCCAAGGCCACCTTCCCCTCCTAGGACTGCAACATCTGAAGATCTTCAAGATGCTGTAAGAAATGTGGCTTCAATTTCCTCTGAGACAGATAATCATTTTCTTTCTCCCTCAGATGGAAAATGAAGGCTCAGATGTTTAATAACTTGCCAAAAGCACTGCAGCACTTTCTTCTGCCAGCAGAAAAGCAAGGCTCTGTGAATGCAGCCTGGCTCTGAGGTTAGCAGTGCAGCAGAAGCTGATCTCATCTACTCCTGCCCTTTTATACACCTTCAGGTTGGCAACCTCCAGTGACAGCATTGCCTTTGATGTCACTTTAATGCCTTCCACTCAACAGAACCACCTTAGGGTTTTCAAGTTGGCTATTAAACTATTATCTTGACTTAACATTAGCATCCACAATTAGGATTAGAGACAGGAAATAAAATCAGATTGAAGGCATTATGCACAATGCCATAACCATGTCATCTCTACTCCCTCTCTTCACATCTGCCTTCCAAAAGCATCTCCTTTGCTCACTGTCCTCTGTTAAGATATGCCTGGAGAAGAGGAGACTGTGGAGAGATTCATTGCAGCTCAGAACTCCCTCACCAGAGGGGAAGGAGGGGCAGGAGCTGATCTCTCTGGTGACCAGCAACAGGACCAAGGGGAACAGCATGAAACTCTGCCAGGGGAAGTTCAGATTGGGTGTTAGGCAAAGGTTCTTCCCCCAGAGAGTGGTGGAGCACTGGAACAGGCTCCCCAGGGCAGGAGTCACTGCACCAAGGCTGAGAGAATTCCAGAAGCATTTGGACAATGCTCTCAGGGACATGGGCTGACTGTTGAGGTTGCCCTGTACAGAGGCAGGAGCTGGACTGGATGATCCTTGGGGGTCTCTTCCAACTCAGGAGATTCTGTGGTTCTTTAACATTCCTTTTAAAAACACAAAGTTATGCTTCTCACTAAATGCTGACTTGCAACTGATGACAAAGCAGCCACGAGTTCAGCACACACAGGCAGCACTTCAGAAGGTCCAGGCTCCACTCCTGCCACCAGCACAGCACACACTGCAGAGAAAAATCTGCTTTAATTCCCTCAGCTTGGTGTCAAAAGCAATCACATTATGGAAATGCTTGGTCACAACACTGTGGGCAGCACAGGGTCAGCATGCCTTCACCTCCAGCACCTCCTGACTCTTGGAGGCACTTTTTAAATACATTTTATTAAAAAATAGGCCTTTTTTTTTCATTTGTTTGGGGTTTTTCTACATCAGAACATTTTGTAGGCATGGTTGTGAACACAAATTCAGGCAGCTTCAGTTTAACTGAGGCCTGCAAGCTTTACTGCATCTCTACCCACAGAATCATTCAAGTTGGGAAAGGCCTCTGAGATCCTCCAGCCCAAGCATCCACCCAGCACCCCCCATGCCACTCAACCATCTCACCCAGTGCCATGCCTTCATGGCTTTGAAGCCCTCCAGGGATGGAGACTCCATCACCACCCTGGGCAGCCTGGGCCAGTGTCTAACCACTCTGGCAGGGAAGAAATTCTTCCTGATACCCAACCTGAACCTCCCCTGGGGCAACCTGAGGCCATTTCCACTTCTCCTGTCACTAATCACCTGGGAGAAGAGCCCAAGCCCCACCTGGCTCCAGCCTCCTCTCAGGGAGCTGCAGAGAGCCAGAAGGTCTCCCCTGAGCCTCCTCTTCTCCAGGCTAACCAAGCCCAGTTCCCTCAGCTGCTCCTCACACCACTAGTGCATTGATAACCTACAAACACCCCCATACTTCCACTGGAAACCCCTCACACCCCCAGTCAGCTCAGAGGTGCACATTACTCCAGTCCCATGGGACCTTACACCCCTTGTCACTCCCTGACCCAACCATGGGGTGCTCAACAAAACATTTGAGCCCATTTTGCACTGAGTATGCTTTACCAGCAGCTTGAGGGTTGGCAGTGCTCAAGCAGGGGCTACTCTGCTGAAACATTGAGGGTGGGGAGACAGTGGAACAGGTTGCCCAGAGAGGCTGTGGAAGTCTCATCCATCCCTGGAAGCTTTGAAGGCCAGGTTGGCTGGGGCTGTGGGCAAGCTGCTCTAGTGGGAGGTGTCCCTGGCAGGCAGGGGGTTGGAACTAGATGATCTTTCAGGTCCCTTCCAACTCTGACAATTTGACAGTGAGTATTTGTGCAACAACACCTCTCCACCAGAACTAAAGCTGGGGGTGGCTGCATGGGGACAGCTCTGCAGAGACAACCCTTGGGAGTCTGGTACCTTCCCTACCTAGGGAACAGAAACTGGCTAGATCCCACAAATCTCACTGCAGAGGTCAGAGGGAGAAAGGGAAGGTCCCTTCCAGGCTCCAGTGGAAGCACCCATCCAGAGATGCTTAACATTCAGCATTTCAAAAGGAGGAATGCAATATTTCCCTCCTCAAGCTGGGAAAACATCTTCTGAACACAGTCCCTTTCATTTGGGGCTGAGACTTCCCCAGACTGTTCATCCCCAACTGTGACCAAAACAGATGTTACACCAGCAGCAGGCTGAGGAGAAAGTTTTCACTGCTAGAACACACAAATTAGCCAGCTACTACACTTCCTAGGAGAGAAAGGAACACATCCCTTTGGCTCTGTGCTCTTCATGCTAAGCAATTTTCCTTCCCAGAACAGGGTGATGTTTTATTCACATTTCCCCCAAGGCAACAAATCAAGGTGCTGTTGTCTCAGCTCTTTAGGCAGCACCAGCAGCTGAGCTGCTGCATCCAGAGGGTGCTGCTGGGGATGATTCTCTCCTCTCAGGCTTGGATATGCTCTGTTTCCCCTCCAGATGGTCAGCTCCCAGGGCCTCAAAATTAGCTGGGAGGCTGATGGCCTTCAATAAACTGACAGTTAGCCTAATAGCAACCACATATCCCTGACAGGTTCAGCAGATAAAACAAAATACTGGGGTACAGCTGTTTGCACTGAGGGCTTTCAGCATTTCTTGTTGGGGTGTTTTCTCTGGAAGTCATATCACCAGGGTTAGGCTGGTGAAATTCCCACTGACTGGAGGAACAACAACAAACCCAGGGGAATCATGTCCTAAGTCTCCATCTGGAGGCACCATGTTCAGATCCCTCACCTTTTGGAGAGGGAGGAATGAAATTTCACACTACCTAAACATGCTGAGCATCAGCATCTCTCTGCTCCAGATGGAGGGAATCAAATCCCAGCACTGCAGCAGCCATCCATCTGCTGGAGTTAACCACCCCTAGCAACATGGGAAGCAAACAAACTGTTCAGAGCTAACTTCAGTACCAAAATTACCAGAGAATCAAAGAATCCTTTAGGCTGGAAAAGACCTCTAAGGTCATCAAGTCCAACCACTGACCCAACACCCTCATGCTAATAAACCAAGTGCCATGTGCTCCATGCTTTTGAACCCCTCCAGGTATTGTGACTCCACCACTGCCCTGGGCAGCCTGGGACAATGCCTAACCACTCTGGCAGGCAACAAATTCTTCCTCAGATCCAACCTGAACCTCCCCTGGGGCAACTTGAAGCCATGTCAACTACCAAGCTTAGTCACCTGAGAGATGAGACCAAGCCCCAGCAGGCTCCAGCCTCCTCTCAGGGAGCTGCAGAGAGTGAGAAGGTCTCCCCTGAGCCTCCTCTTCTCCAACCTAACCAAGCCCAGTTCCCTCAGCTGCTCCTCACAACCCTTGTGCTCTAGACAAGACCATTAAGAAATCTGAACAGAACCAAAGGTAAGATTCCAGAAATTTCCAGAAGCTCCTTGGCATCTGGCCACCTCTCCCTCTCTGGGAAGTCTCCATCTCCCCAGTTTGGGTTTGTTTTTCTCCCCTTACCTGTGAAAAGTGGGAAACAGTTGATTTCAAAGCTACAGCTGGTCCCACTGAGGGTTAATGTTCTCATGCCTGGTCCAAATCTAGACTTAGCTTTCTGAACACTGTGTAACTGACCTGGGAGGTTCAATAGCTCAGAACATATTGAACAAAGAGCTTAGCAATATTCAAGAAGAGACTGAAGATCATGATTAATAGCCTCTGCAACTAGACTAAAAATTGCCAGGACCTCAATCTTCATGCTCCAGGGCACAGACTTACAACCAGCTGTGATCAGGGAGAGATTTCTGCTCACTACATTCCTCTGAAGTTACCTGCACTTGGAATAGTTCAGAGCTTTGGAGACCTGCAAAAGCCTTCCAGTTTCTTCCACTGACTGGAAAGCACCTATACTGGTCCTGAAACACCTTAGAAAGCTGGACATTTCCAGGGAAGAACTGCCCCAACTGAAAGGATTTCTGGCAACTCTTCATCTCAACCAACTGCAACATTCTTTTATAGTGCAGAATGTTCTCCAGTATCCTCAGAAAACTGACCCCAGAACATCACTCCTTTTCCTGGCTGACTGGGGAAAGAAGCCATAGCACAGACAACCTCCTGCAACAACCCTCCACACCCCTCAAGCACACACAAAGCCCCAAAGCACTTCCAGTCCAACCCTTCTGCAATGATAATTGGTGGCAGATGATCTTCCTAAGCTGCTCTGTGCTTAGGAACACAGGCTGATGTTTCAGTGGGGGGGGAAAAAAAAACCCAAACCCACAGCCCAAGAACTTGAAAGGCTTTCTAGGTGTCACTCCAAAACACATTTAGACAGGACAAGGTTGTGTTCCACTTGCTCTTCTTTTTCCTCCCCCTACCCATCCCTTCCCTGGCTCCATCTCCTGCCTGAACTGTGGTTTCTAGCACAGCTGCAGATGGCACTCCCATAACATGCTTTCCTCCTGTAGGGCATCATCTTGGAGTTAGACAGACACTTAGCAGCAGCTATTTCCAAACCAATCATCTGGGAAAGCCTGGATTTTCATTCAGATTGCCTAAAGAGGGAAGAATTCTCTCTGGTTAGAATTAGAGAATCATTTTGGTTGGAAGAGAGCTTTAAGAACACTGAGTTAACCCCAACACTGTCAAGGAGAAGCCTGAAGGCTAGGATAGAACAGCCAAAAACTTAAAGGGAGAATAAAGTAGAATTATTTCATTCCTACAGACACTCAGCAGAGGTGACAGAAACTAGACAGAGGAATTACCATAAAGTGAAGAGAAAAAAAAAGGGGGTTTCCTTCCTCCTTTGCTACACACTAACATTTAAAGGAGATTAAGATAAAAGAAATACCCAAAGTGCTTTTTCTTTTGCTGTAGCTGATGACTCAATGGGTTTTCATTATTTATTCATTTATCTTGATGAGGGAATTGCTCCCAAGAGACCAAGACAAGGCTCTCAGAGCTGCTCTGCTACAATACAGGATGAATAAATTAACAAATTCCCTTCAACAGCTTCCAGAGCAGATCCAGGTTCTGCCCCCTCTGTATTCCTCTTCTGCTCTCAGTACCATCAGCAGGCACTGAGGACAATCACTAGCCCCCAGAAAGCCAAAGAGCCAGTGAAACTCAGCTCAGGAGGAACAACCAGCAGCACATCAAGAGCAAGCACACCAGCTGGGTCTCCAGACACTGCTATGAAAGACAGAAGTATTCTACAATCATTATGGTTGGAAAAGACCTCTGAGATCAAATCCAACCATTGCCCCAGCACTCCCATGCCAATAAACCATGGCACCAAGTGCCATGTCTACATGGTTTTGGAACCCCTCCAGGGATGGTGACTCCACCAGTGCCCTGGGCAGCCTGGGACAATGCCTAACCACTCTGGCAGGCAACAAATTCTTCCCAATATCCAACCTGAACCTTCCCTGGGGCAACTTGAGGCTATTTCTTCTTGTCTTATCATTTGTTACTTGGGAGAGGAGCCCAAGCCCCACCTGGCTCCAGCCTCCTCTCAGGGAGCTGCAGAGAGCCAGAAGGTCTCCCCTGAGCCTCCTCTTCTCCAGGCTAACCAAGCCCAGATCCCTCAGCTGCTCCTCACAACACTTGTGCTCCAAAACCATCCACTCTACAAGACAGAAAGCCAAATAAATCAGTTTAACACAGGGAAATCTGGAATGTCAAAAATGACAACTTGAAGCAGGTGTCAATAGGAGGAAGATGGAGTTAACAGGATTAGGAGTGTTTGAAATACACAATCAGAACCAGGGTGTCTAGAGCAAGCCAGAAAAAAGGCCTGAAAGCTCAGTGGGTCCCAGCTCCTACTCCAGCCCAGGACAATTACTCAGAAGAATCTGGAATGTTTTATCTGGAACTTCTTCTCAACAACACAACAGCCCACAAGAATTTGGGTCCTCCTATGGTTGGATCATAAAATAAGCTACACATTTAAAAAAATCCTACTTTTTCAACCCAAAAAAAGCTCTTGAGCACTAAAAGTAATGGCCAGAGTTTTGCTGAGCATATACAAATACACTGATTTCATAGGATGCAAAGCCACACACACCCAGACATGCTGCCCCAGCAGCCAGGTCATGAAACTCTGTTTAGAAGTGAATAGTTGCCTCCCACTTGTTCAGGCTGGAGAAGAGAAGGCTCCCAGGAGACCTTCTGGTGGCCTGCCAGGATCTGAAGGGGGCTACAAGAAAGCTGGGGAGGGACTTTGGAGGAGGTCAGGTAGTGATAGAACCAGAGGAAATGGATGCAAGCTAGAGGAGGGGAGATTTAGGTTGGATCTGAGGAGGAAGTTCTTCCCTGTGAGGGTGGGGAGACACTGGCACAGGTTGCCCAGAGAGGCTGGGGAAGCCTCATCCATCCCTGGAAGCTTTGAAGGCCAGGCTGGCTGGGGCTGTGGGCAAGCTGCTCTAGTGGGAGGTGTCCCTGGCAGGCAGGGGGGTTGGAACTAGCTGATCTTTCAGGTCCCTTCCAGCTCTGACAGTTCTATGAAACCCTAAGAGAGCAGATAACATATTCTATAGTTTAATACTTCTGCCAGAGAGTGGATCCCTGCTCTACAGAATCATGAAGATTGGAAGAGACCTTTCAAGAGCCTCAAGTCCAACCACCAACCTAGCACCACCATGTCCCTAAACCATGGTCCTTACCATCTTCAGCTCTTCTAGGCTATGACAGCAGTGTATTATTATGCTCACACAGAGAAAGGATAAATTACATGTTTAATTCTCAGTGACATTCACCCAGAGCAGCTTTGTTGCTTCCAGTATCTGCAGGCACATTCCATGGCTCCACTTAGGCCAGGATTGCATTTGAAATGCCAATCAGAGCCAGCCTGGGAAATTAGAGATGGGACTGGGATTAAGGCAGAAGTGGTTGGAAGCTTCCAGCTTGACCCAGCCCAACTGCACACAAGTCACTCCAGCTTTTGTGTCTCCACTTTGGGGAGTGCAGGAATGAGTAAAACACCATTCAGTACACAGGAAAATAAAGAGCAGAGCAGTGCTGCTACCACTTTGCTCTTTCCCAAGACAGACACATTATATTTGCCCTTTCTCCTCCACCTCAAAGACAGTTTTATTGTACATGATTCAAACTAACAGGCAGTAGAGACTTCACACTGCCAGGCCCTGGCCAGCCACTCACTAATATCTTCTTGGCTCATTTGCAAATGGAAATAGCTGTTACAATTACTAGCACCCAGACAGATGCTACAGTCACTTTGCCTAACTACAAAATGATGTTATTACCACATTTCTTGCACTGCAATAGCCCTTCCTTCCAAAGGAGCCACCTCTCTCTGTAGAGTACTTAACAGGGTGGTTAATTGTAGCTGGAGAGCTGCAACATGCCAGCAGCAGAGAGCAGAGCAGGTCCATAACAAACCAGAACTGCAGCAGTAACACTGCCCCAGTGCCCAGCAGAGCTGTCTCAGAAGCATCCAGCTGCTGCATGGCTCTGGCCATCACTTGCCAAGGAAATTTCCATCCCATGGATGAGCTTTCTCCCAAATGAACTCCAAATTCTCCCCCCATGGAGTGCCAGCTGGTATTGTTTCTCTGGTATAGCTTTCCTTTGGTTCCCCCTCTCTCAATTAATACCATAATATTCATGTCCTGTCTGTCTTACTGCTTAATTACACACTTTGGGGAACAAAGCTTTCCAAATGAGACTGTCAGGCTGGAGAGGGGAAGAGCAGGACAAGCAGATGTGCAGAGGGAGGAGGAAAGAAAAGGCATTTTCAAAAGGGAGACAGGGAATTAGGATTTGTGTGGGGATGAAAGGATGGAAAGACAGAAACAGAACAAGATGTGCCCAAGACATGGATCCAGTCACCTTATTAGATACAAAGTGATTATTACATAGTATTAATTATATACATATAGATAGGAGTTGGACTAGATGATCTTGAAGGTCCCTTCCAAGCCAAACCATGCCACATAAACTTACATGTGCTATTAAAGAATGCATCTTGCAGTTACCTAACATGGTTTAATAACTATTTGGAGCTGTTTAGAACAAGATCTCAACCTGCTCCCATGTCATGAAGCAACAGATACACACTCCCTGCTGGCAGAGAAAGGATGCTGCATGGTTTTTACAAACCCAAGGCAGCTGAAAACAGCTTGGCAAATCTTGGGTTACAATTGGGTTTACTTGCAGCAAAATTTAAGCTAAAAGACATTCCAAAGAAGAGCTGCAGAAATATTTAATTCAGGCACAGTGAGGCAAGGCAGTTTTTCACACAGCCATTTCATCTTAACTTTTAAACACCTCTGCCAGGGAAATTGTTCTTCATGTCCAACCTGAACCTCCCCTGGGGCAACTTGAGGCCATTTCCTCTTCTCCTATCACTAGTCACCTGGGAGAAGAGCCCAAGCCCCAGCTGGCTCCAACCTCCTCTCAGGGAGCTGCAGAGAGTGAGAAGGTCTCCCCTGAGCCTCCTCTTCTCCAGCCTAACCAACCCCAGCTCCCTCAGCTGCTCCTCACAACACTTGTGCTCCAGACCCTTCCCCTTCTCTGGCCACACTCCAGCACCTCAATGTCCTTCCTGGAGTGAGGAGCCCAAACCTGAACCCAAGATTCAAGGTTTAGCCTCCCCATTGCCCAGTCCATCAGGCCAATCCCTGCCCTAGCCCTGCTGCCACCCTAGTGCTGATCCAAGCCAGGATGCTGTTGGCCTCCTTGGCACCCTGCTGCCTCCTCTTCAGCCATGATGCTGATGATCATGACACCACTGGCTCTCAGAATCCTTCTGTAAAGCTCAGTTCTCCCTGCTCTGTATGGGAATGGAGAACAGTGTATTCCACACCCACTGGAATTACAGCTGTAAACTCTGTTTGTAGGAAACAGTTTGCTCAGCATGGATCTACCTCTTCTGGCCTCCTGCACCTCATGCAGGGCTCTTCAACTATCATTTGTTGAGCAGGATTCTCCTGGCCACAGGCACACAGAGGTGTATTTTCCTTCAGCCTCTTGCTGGTGCTGAGCACCGAAGGAGCTGCTTTATAAACAACAATGAGAACTTCAAGGCAATCCCAGAGCAGAAACTAAAGCTCTCTTTGGAGAGCAGTTTACAGAAGCACTGAATGCAGGCAGTGAACCTCTTCCAAGCAAAGCAATGAAGAGCTCTGTAGTCTGTAGCAGAATCCTTCAGCATCAACAACAAAACTCACAGAGAACTCCTTTGCTTGCCTAGCTTTTCATTTCATCTCCTCAAACCTCAAGTCACTAGGTCACCCATGGCAGTTCACTCCACCCCAAAGAAACCCAGGAGCAGTGAAAGTTGGTTCCTCAGAAGAACTGCTTCAGTTTGGCTGAAATCAGAGGAAGAGTTCAACAGCCTCCTACATTTCCTTGCAATTTATTCCCTCTCTTTTTATTACCTTCCTCTCTGGTGAGGTTTAATCCTCTAAAGCACCTGATGCAACAGAAGACAAAGGGAGGTTGTAACCATGAAGTTTCATGCAGAGGAGAGATTTCAAACAAGGAGATGCACAACAGTAATCAGTAACAATAAAGAATAATCAAACTAGGAAGCTTGCAGAGCCCAAAGCCATGTCCTTCTTCATGTCATGCTGATGTCCTTCTCCAGCAGACTCTGCTGAAACATGACTACTAATCAAAATGCCATATGACTTACCCTGCCAAAAGCAGCTTCATCAAATGGGGTTTATCAAACCCTTGAACCCATGCTGGGTTTCACATTCTCCAGCAATTAGTCAGCTGTGGTTGGGGTTTGGTTTGGGCTTTTCATGGAAGAGGCAATAGAGAACAGAAAGAAAATGACTCTTTTTGCCTCCAAATTCCTGCCAGGACAATGTTTTTCAATCCAAAGGGAATATTAAACAGGAAGAAAGAACTGCCCCAGAGACTCCAACTGTTTGCTAAAGCAGAAATGAAAGCATTCATTTTCAACAAGAGCTTTCCAGAGCTACTTCAAGGCAGTTCTCACACTGTACTACTACACCCCACTGCACATCAGGCTCCCAGAGGTCACAAAGCCACACTGAGCTCATGACAGCAGCACACACTGGACAGAAGGAAGAAGTTCCCAACTTTCTCAGCCACAGGGGAAGTTGTAACTCCCATGAAACTCACCTCCAGTCCACCACACACATGCATGCCATCTATTTTCAGGGCTCTATGATGTCAACATGAGGAATAATTTTCTAGTAAGGAAAATGTCACTCTCACACTCTTATCACCATCCTCTAATAATGCATCACATGACAAATCACTGACTGCTGACAAGAGCTGGTATACATTAAACACCATCCCAGTTCATTTCCTGACAACTTAATATCTGTTTTTCACTGTAAAGCTCTTTAAATATACCAATTTATTACACTGTGGACTTGCTAGAGTTTAAAAATTCATTCATCCTTCCCCCCCCAAAAAATTAACTGCCAGAAGAGAGACCTCCCCTGCATAGTTATTTTTAAAGGGATCTATATACCAAAAAAAACCCCAACCCTGCTGCTGTAAACCAGAAAGCAACTCCAACATAAGATCTATTTTACATACCAGGCACCAACCTGGCAGCAATCAAAATAAGAAGCAGATTTTGGGTTGTAGCCTTTGAGGAGAAGTCACAGCCTCAAATTGAACAGCAGCAGAAGAAAAAGTAGCCCCCAGAGCCCCCATGTCCAAGAGTGAACTAATATCTAGTTCTCTATTATCTTACAGCTCCCTTTAACACCATTTGTTAGAGTACCTGGGAGCAGCCTTCCAGGGGCAAGTTAAAAGATGCACATGAATCCATTTGGAGCTCCCACACCTTTCTCTGACAGACTCTGCAGTAAGAAATACTGTAGATGGAGCTCCTGTTGTGCAGAAATGCTCTACATTTATTTAGCTAAACAACAAAGCCTTTCAGAGGCAGCTCCAAAAGGCTGAAGTGTTCCAAGAGAAAGGTAAGAGCAGTCTCCCTCCACCCTCCTCCCCAGCCACCTCCTAAAAGCAGCTGCAACGAAGTGTGACCAATTCACCCCAACTAACACTACAGTAAAAGCATTTTAAGAAGACTCAAAGCACCCAAAGGTTGAAACCAACACAGGCAAACCCACACAGCACTGTTATGGGCATTTATCTGGCCAGATGACACCCAGCTCCAAAACCATCTCTTAAAACCCACATCTTTTCCTCATTTCTACAAGAACTTAAAGAATGCAGTTGGCTTCTTGCACCCCCACCCCCCTGCTGCAAAGTACTCACCTACCACATCCTGAGAAGCAGGGAAAAGGCTCCAGCCCCTCCAGGGACTCCTTTTCATCCTGAGTCCCAGCACAAGCCAACTAAATCCAGAGCAGAGGAGCACAGAGGGCTGCAAACTGCAGCAGCAGAAACCTCTTCTGACACCACATCACAATCAGCAAAAAATAACAGCTTTCCTAAGCCTGGCTTTATGTTTCCCAAGGCCACTTTTTGCTTTCAGGATTAGAATAAGAAGAGAGACCTCAGGCAGCTCTTTCCCTCTCCTACCAGATGGCTCCTAATGAAGTTTATGTCCCTGCTTGCTGCTCATTACACAGATGAGTAACACCTGAGGAAAAGGAACACACCCCTGCACATCACTACATCTGAAACCTCCACCCCTGAGAGGCAAAGCACAACCAACATGCACCTGGCCCAGCTTTGAAGGCAGGACTTTTGGTGTAAAGCCTTTTAAGAAGTGATTCATTAGCTGGTTGCTCCTGCAGACCCCTCAGTGGGAGACAGTAGCTGCTAACACCATGGGAACACAGGGGCAGGGAAACACCAGAATTCTCTGGGCTTGGGATTAGCCAAATGCTTCTGAAGCTGTGGCTGTGCACAGAAACTAAGGATGCAGAGGTATGCACAGGCATGGACTGAAACCCATCCCTTTTCCACTCTGACATTTAGATTCTACCCAACAGCTACCTTAAAGAGCCTCCTCTCCTGCAGCTCACCCATCAGTTGACCAAATACCTATGAAGATGACTCAGCTGTGCAGCTAGCAGAGCAGAGATGCCTCCTTCCACCTCATCTGGAGGCCAGCCCATCCCTCTCAGCCCTGCTGAGGTCAGACACCAAAGCTGTCTACATCTGTAATATGTTCCTGTCAGGTGCTTCAGACACATCCCAGCCCTACTGCTGACCCCAGTTTAGGAGCTAACCAATCCAGCCTCAAGGTCATCAAGTTCAAAACCAGCAGCTGCTATGAGTTAGCAGAAACCCAGCCAGGAGTGGATTGATGAGGATCAGCTCCTGGTTTCACCTGCACTCCTCAAGATGCTCTGCAGCAAGGGGCTCAGCACTGGTTTTCTGCACCAATTAGTTCCTTCATCAACTGCAGGCAGCTCAGGGGGCATGGGACTGGAAATTGAGCATCCACATAAACCACTTTTCCTAGCAGTGACTGGCAGAGCCTTGCCAAAACACAGTCTGCATCCTGATGCTGCCTGAAGCAGAAGGAGAGGCAGATCATCTGAGCAGCTTGATCTGAGGAGATGGACACTGCCCACAACCTAGAACCCACAGCACAGACCTGGCCAGCCTTCAGAAGATCTCCACCTCCCATCAGTGTGACATAGTGACTGTTCTATTAGGAAAGATACCTAATTTGATGCTACTTCCCTTAGTTCATAGAATCATTTAGGTTGGGAAAGAGCTCCAAGATCATCCAAGTCCAACCAACAACCCAACCCCACCACACCACTAAACCATGGCACCAAATCTAGATGCTTTTGGAACCTCTCCAGGGATGGTGACTCCACCACTGCCCTGGGCAGTCTGTAAGGATTCTGATCCTCCAGAAGGTATCTGAAGACATCTGTGGCCTTCCCCCATTCTCTCCCCAGCACTTAACACTGATCAAAGATGGGGTGGGCTCACTTCCAGTCAGCCTCCTTTCCTTCTTTGCCTCTGACAGATGATTCTACACAATATCCTGCCTTTTCCCCTTCAACACAGGCTCCACATCAATGGCAGGGTGCAAGATTCCATGGTGTCTGCTTATTCTCTCTTGAATGCAAGCATTCAGCACATCAGAAGGCACTGGGGGAACAGGCAGCTAGGAGACTGCAGACACGAGCTACCACTATGGCAGGAGGCATGAATGGGTCAACTGTTTCCTCTTTCAATCTGTAAACAGCTACAGAGGTCCTGGACAATGTGACTTTGCTAGACAAATGAGAGGGAAGTAGGATGTTGTTTTGCAGTGTTTTCAGTGTCCTGAGACCTTTCCTCCAGAGTCCCAGGCTGCCCTCTCTCAGCAAGGAAATCCCACCACGATTTAAAGTCAGTTGCCACACAGCACTCATGCCACTGAGGAAAGGGACACAAAGATCATGTCCAACAAACTGCCCAGGAACTCCAGGAGACTCCCTAGGGAAGTGTGACCAGGATAGAAACAACCACACACAGAGCAGTAAAGTTATACTCTGTTCCTAACACCTAACCACTCTGGCAGGGAAGAAATTCTTCCCAAGATCCAACCTGAACCTCCCCTGCTGCAACCTGAGGCCACTTCCTTTTGTCCTCTCCCTGGTAAAGGATGAGGTCAATACTTCTACAACATCTTTATTAAACAGAAATCATTATTATGTCTCACCTAATGAAACAGAAAAATAAAGAAAATTAGGCTGGACAAGAGTTTCCCACTGCTCTGGAGAAGCAGAATGGTTTTAGGAACATCACCATGAAGGAAGGATTCTTCAAACCCAAAATCAGGGCTAGATCTGCCTCCTGATCTCTGGCAGACACAGCATTACCTGGTGAGCACACACCCCAGCAGGCCTCTAGGACCCACCTGCAGAAACACTGGCAGTTTTTCTTTCAGAGAAGACTTTGATCCTGTCACAGACCAACAAAAAAGCATCTGGAAAACCTCTGAAGGGGAGATGAAATGGTTTCTTTTTCCCAACTCCAAGTGTAAGGCTTACTACTGCAAAGCAGCCTGGGTGCTGGGTGGATGCTTGGACTGGATGATCTCAGAGGTCTTTTCCAACCTTAGTGATCTTCTGACTCTTTACAGCACATAGTTTGAACCCACTGCCTTAATGCCCATACAAGTGCATGCCTAAGCATTCTCCCCACACCACTGGAAAGACCTGTTCTTGAGATAGAACATGTTTTGTCTAACTCACACCTCTTCAGTCACTGCAAACATACTTTCACAGATGAAATGATCATTTTCTTCCTGATTTGAACAGAAAAACTCTTGCCATGCTACAGCAAGCAAATCAGGCCTAATCCAGCTTCTCTGAGCTTCTGCCATGGTTTGCTGGTGGCCAGACACCACATGTAACTGAGCCATCCCACACTAACAACTAACTCACTACAGAAAACAGCTCAAGTATTTCTCCAGATGCTGTCCCCTACTTTCTGGAATTCTCTCCATCTCCAAGGTCAGCAGGAGATGCCTGGAACAAATATCCTGCTTCTATCTGGTTCCTCTTGCTCTTTGGCACCCAGAGCCAGCCTGTGGGTGCTCCCTTCTCTCCATGCCCACTCCATCCAGGATACAAAGAACTGTATCTGTGCCCAAGAGTTAACTGACAGCTACTGGTGCAGTATTTGGGCTCTGCTGCAGCTTTTGTCCCTGTACTGGGTAAAAGGAAATAACTCAAATGAAACCAGAAACTTGTTCTAGTAAAAGGCCAACTAATTCCAAAAGAAACAGAAGAGGCTGGACAGACCAGTCCCCTGGGGAACAAGAGGAATGTGTGTGTGTGTGTGTGTGTCTCTGCCTTCCAAACTAACAAACCCCCCACAGATACCAAGCACTCCATTTAATACAAAGACTTCCCAAAAAACTAGGTGTGAAAATCTTGTTTTCCTTTGTCAGAAAGCAACAATCACTGTATGCTAGTGGAGAGAAAAATCAGGGGCCACTGATTCAGCTCTAGATGAATTTCAAACACAATTCTCCTTAGAATTGCTTTCTGGAGCTGCCTAACAAACCAGGGTGGGGAAAATGCTTCAGCTGAGAGGGTATTAGCTTCAGAAAAACAGCAAGAACCAAACTATGCATCCTAGCTCTCTTGCAACATACTTGGGATAACAGAAAGGCTTCCAGAGCTCCAAGCTGAAGAGCAGATCTGACCTAACTAACCACAGCAAGTGACCTCAGACAAACTCCTTCAGTGCTGGATCTTCAAGAAGGAAGCCAGAAGACAAGGTCAGGACCAGCACTGAGCCAGCCTCAGGTACAGCTTCAGGATCACCATGGCCACAACCCATGCCCAAGCCTGAATGTGCAATTTTAGGGCTGGAAAAGGAAGCCATAGCTCCATTAAAGCACAACAGTGCTGGCAGTAATGGCACACAAAGAAGAATCCACTGGTAACAAGAAATTCATTTGCCTCTCATTAAAAGAAACAGGGAGAGGCCTCAAACATGGAGGTGTGGAAGAACCTCTCTTTGTATAGATGAGCTGTCAGACCAAGGAGAAGTTCACACACACAGCAAAGCCCTGCTGGGCATATGGCAGCAGGAAAAAGGATGGTGACTCCACCACTGCCCTGGGCAGCCTGGGCCAATGCCTGAGAACCCTCTGGGGGAAGGAATCCTTCCTAAGATCCAACCTGAACCTCCCCTGCTGCAACTTGAAGCCATTTCCCCTTGTCCTATTGCTCATTACCTGGGAGAAGAGACCAACCCCCACCTTACTACCACCTCCTCTCAGGGAGCTGGAGAGAGTGAGAAGGCCTCCCCTGAGCCTCCTCTTCTCCAGGAAGAAGCTATTTATAACCTTTACCTAAACAACACATAACTCTAACCAGGTCTCTGGAAATCCTCCATCCCAACATACCAGATACAACACCACCAAGCAGTTCAGTGGTCACCAGCCTCCTGCTTCCCAAATAGAAACTAAGTCATCCAGAAGAAGACAGCTCAGCCATGGCTGGTGATGACCTTCCTCTCTCTAGATCAATAAAGAATTACTGCTCCCAAGAATCAGAGAATCAGTATTTATCCCTATTTCTTTGTCTTCTTTTGATTTAGTCTCAATGTTTCAGTCACTGCTTATTCCCAGATCCTAAACCCAAACCCCTGGGTCTCCAGGGGGTTTGAATTCTCTCTCTGTCTCCACAATCCAGACCCTCTCCTGCAGGAGGAGAAGGTAAAGCTACAGTTCCATAGCTATAGTTCCATATTTAGACTTCCCTGAAGCCCTCCTCTCCCAAGCTGCTGACTATAAATAAAACTCTTTTTTAAAGGCACAACTGTTAGTTAGTGTATGAGGTGCCTCCTGCCTTATGGCACTCAAATTCCTCTTACTCTTCAGAGCTCTGCTTTTCCCCACTACACCCTTCCCTTTAACTCTTCAGATTCAACCCAACACAAAAGCTCTGCTTCAGAGGATGTCTCCTTTCAGCCCTTTTTCATGGCAGCATCCCACCAAGGGAGTGGCCTTTTTGTTTTGTGTGGGTTTGGGGTTTTTGTGAGAGGCAGCATTGCAGAATCATGAAGTAACTTGGCCAAACTCCCTGTCCTCTCACACACTTCCTCTTCAAACACACAGAAGCTGTTCCATCAGTGAAATAAATCAGATTGGGCTTCCTCAGAGGTGGAGACTCCAAATGTGGCTAAGAGAGCAGATGAAGATTAAGGCTTTTGCTGAGGTCAGAGTACATCTAACACCTCCAACCAGCTTCTATGTTCACAAGAACTTGCATTCCAGCTTCCCCATCAGAGGAGATTATCTCCACCCCTCAGCCAGCTCACAGGCTTCTCACCAAGCACCTAGGCATCTAGTAGGGGCCAGCTTCAAAGCTCCTGGGTGGAGTCAGAAAGTATTACAATGGAGGAGACACAATCACAGTTTCCTAAGGAAAGTGGCTTTAAAAGGTGCAAAATTAACACTAAAACAACAGCAACACAACTTACTACAGAAGAAGTAAGAATCCCAGGAACTCACATTGCTTTTGAGACTTAAGATTATTTTGGTTTGATTTCATGATGACATTGAGACCTTATTATTAGGAGACCTTCTGGTGGCCTGCCAGGATCTGAAGGGGGCTACAAGAAAGCTGTGGAGGGACTGTTTAGGAGGTCAGGTAGTGATAGGACTAGGGGGAATGGATGCAAACTAGAGGAGGGGAGATTTAAATTGGATCTGAGGAGGAAGTTCTTCCCTGTCAGGATGGGGAGACACTGGCACAGGTTGCCCAGAGAGGCTGTGGAAGCTCCATCCCTGGAAGCTTTGAAGGCCAGGCTGGCTGGGGCTGTGGGCAACCTGCTCTAGTGGGAGGTGTCCCTGGCAGGCAGGGGGTTGGAACTAGCTGATCTTTCAGGTCCCTTCCAGTTCTGACCATTCTGTGATTCTATGACTGACATTAACTTAACCTAGCGTGCATGCCTCTGACTGAAGGTCTGACACCAGAAATGAAGTGCTCAGAGAAAGCACTAACAGAAGGACAAGAACCAACAGCTCAAGAACAAGCAAGAATAATTTAGAAACAGCTCCAAACAGCAAGCAGCTCAGCAAAGGAAGCAGGTACCAGCCTTGGGAGGAGGCTCCTCACAACATCAACACATCCAGCAAACACCCTGCAGCACAGCCACGTGGGTTTAGCCTTGATCACACTCATCTGAGTGCAGAACAAAACAGTTCCAGCAGGATGAGACAGAGTGGACAAGTCCTGTAGTTCCTGTTGCACTAACAACCCAAAGACATCAATCCTGCAGAGTTGGGAGTTACTACTGTGAACTTCAGCTAGCTCATGGAGCACAAACAGCATGGTGAGGAACATGTCCACTCAAGGGCCAAAGGTTTGGTTACAGTCTGCTCTTTCTAGCTGGCTTCTCTCTTGGGAGCCAGGAGACAGCCAGTGCTTGGCCTGAAAGAATCATAGGATGGAAAAGACCTCTCAGATCATCCAGTCCAACCATCCACCCAACACCCCCATGCCAATAAACCATCTCACCAATGCCATGTCTCTATGGTTTTGGAACCCCTCCAGGGATGGTGAATCCACCACTGCCCTGGGCAGCCTGGGCCAGTGCTCAACCACTCTGGCAGGGAACAAATTCTTCCTAAGATCCAACCTGAACCTTCCCTGCCACAACTTGAGGCCATCTCCTCTTGTCCTATCACTAGTCACCTGGGAGAAGAGCCCAAGCCCCACCTGTCTCCAACCTCCTCTCAGGGAGTTGCAGAGAGTGAGAAGGTCTCCCCTGAGCCTCCTCTTCTCCAGCCTAACCAACCCCAGCTTGACACAAATGCTTTCTGTGCCAGAACCTACACTCAGAGAGTGAAATTTAGGTTGCTTTGAAAAGGAGGGCAGCTCTTTTTTTGGTGGTGGTGGTGGTTTTTTTCCCAGTTTCTTCTCTTCAGAGAGCAGGCAACACCATTTCAAGACCCCAGGAGAAGAAGCCTCTCCCACCCAAATAAACCAACTTGGAAAACAGGCAAGAACAACCTGCCCCCAAACTGTCTTCCTTCATGACAGAAGAAACCAATCCAGAAACCACTGAAGACAGGGAGAATCTAGGTTCTGGAGCAGGTCCAGTATGACAAAAAGGCCAAGGCTGATGTTTTACTGCCCACTAGGACTTCACTGCTTTGAATGAAAGACTACACCAACAGTGGTCTGCATCCTCCTCACTCATTCAGCCAAGTCTCTGGAGGATGTGGTAACATCTTCTGAAGGTCAGTAGGCTGCCAATGGGTTTAAACAGATCAAATTAAGTGTCCTCATGAACTGAAGGGCAGCAACATCTCCAGAGAACAGTTTTCTCATTCAAAGTGTAATCAAAGCAACACAACAGCAGGTACCAAAAAGGTGATGAAACCTACACTACTCCTTCATGCTACTGCTGTGCTCTGAGCTTATGACTAACTGCACCTCAGAGATCCCTAAACCACTGCTGGAACGAGGAGAAACATCTTCTGACATGCAACTTATCCACAGGCTTTGCTGTTGATGATTCTTTGGGACCTAATTTACTAGAGGGATTCATTGCCTAACCACAGAAAGCCATGAGGTGATCCACCTGTCTGTCAGGTTTGAGAGCTTCCTTCTCAGTCACCTCTGTCCAAAGCAGGATTCCTGCAGCCTGGCACATCTCTGAGCTGCTGTGTGGAAGAGTAAAGGAGGCAGAGTAACTGCCACTGAGGAGCTCACTGCTCCCTCCTCTCCTCCTGAAGGACAGACAAGGAAGCTCCTGATGTAGTGCAGGAAAATCTCACAGCTAACCCAAACCTGGCAGCTTTAGAAAGGTCTCCTTCTTCTTCACCCAACTTTCCCTCCACCCTTGGAGGTTTCAGGTCCCTGGTGGCCAGCTCCTGGTCACCACTTGAAAGGCTGCAGCACAAGTCTCCTGCTCTACTGAGGTATCAGGAGCACAGAGTCCTTCCTCCCCTGCAAGTTCACTGCTAGCATTACAAGCTCCACCTCACAGGAGCCCAGGAAAGGGAAGACAGGGGTTGGGAAGAGATACACAACATCTTGCAGCACCATGGAAGGAGAAGGAGTTTCTCTTCACTAAGTGTGGAAGGAGAACATGCTGTTTGTTCCTGTCATTTGTGTTTCAGGGGTTGACTGCATCATTTTCCACAGGAGGAGACCTACAACTGAAGTCAACCTGTGCCTTGGCAACCACCTCCTCTCTCTCTTTCTCACCTGATCTTCCCACTTATTGTCAACAGAACTCTCTCCAGAACTGGGACACCTAGACTAGGTTTAGCAGCCAGAAGACCTCCCTTTTACAGCATGGGATGGTCACAGCAGTGTTTTCACAACAGCTTTTGGAGGCCAACAAATGTGGCCCCTCCTCTGCTCACAGATAC
This sequence comes from Galbula dea, assembly GCA_013399015.1. NCBI lineage: Eukaryota > Metazoa > Chordata > Aves > Piciformes > Galbulidae > Galbula > Galbula dea. The sequence continues at coordinate 216,274 of VWZX01010904.1, forward strand.
TGCCTCCCTCAGAAGTATGTCTCTTGCCAATGAGGTGTTTATTATTACTGCTACTAAAGACTGGTTTATCTCCTGAGCTGAAGGATGTTTGAGCAGGAAAGGAGAAGTGCCCCATGCTGCAGCCCACTCTCTGATTCACACCTGAAGCTAAACACTGCCAAGAGCCCCTGCCTTGAGCCTGAAGAGAGAAGAAGGACAACAGAAAACCTCAGCACACTTTTCTTCCTTCTGAGAAGCCTCCCCTGAAACTAGAGAAGCAACTGAAGCAATGTCACATCAAGCCCTCCCCTGTTTACAGGAGATGGAAGAAAATTCTTTTGTGTACCCTTCCCACCAGCCTTCTTTTCCTGCCTCTGCAGCAGCTCCCATCAACAACCTGTCAGGCTCCATCAAAAGCACATCTGAAAGATTGCTGGCTTTGGTTTTTCTTTCCCCAGACTCCTTCAATTCCAACAAAAATCTGCTCAAGTTGTTCAAGCAGAAAGCCAGCTTTAAAGAAAACACCTCTAACCTGGAGATAAACAACCCTGGGGAAGGGGAGAGACAAACAAGCACTTTCCTAAGACAGCCTTGTTCAAGAGATCTTTTCAAATGAAGTCTGACTTGCTCCAGTCCCAAGGCCATTACATCATCAGTTATTTATTCTGGTATCTGGCATTACACAGCAGCTATCTCCCTGTCATCAGCCAAGAACTGAAGCTTACAGCATGCAGGGAGGAAGAAAAGACAGAAATGGCAGCAGGGTAAGAGCAACAGATGAAAACACCACCAGTTGCTTCCAGCTATGGTGGCGGAGGGAAGAACAACACAAGCACTGACCACAACATGACAAGTCATCACTGCAAGACCTCTTCCTGCAGAAACTGGCTCAGGCTGACCTGGACCTCTCAAAGCCTACCCTAAGCATGAGCAAGCACAAATTGTGAGCAGCATGTTGTCCAGATTAACCCCAAAGTGCTGACACTAAATCAGCAAGGCTCAGCAGTACCAACACAGCTGCTGGGTTGGGTTGGTTTTATCCCAAAAGCATCTCTCAGCATCTCCTGGGTTGGAAAGGACCCACAAGGATCATCCAGCCCAGCTCCTGTCTGTGCACAGGACAACCCCAACAGGACACAGTCAGCAAGAAGCCAGCCATAGTCAGCAGCACTTTCCATCAGGTCTTCCTTCCAGAGTGATGTTTGGTCACTCTCTGTCCCAGCACAGACCTATAGCTGGCAGAATTACCCTGGATAAAGATCTCTGAAGTATTTTCTCTCTGTGCAAGATGGAATGTTCCTCAGTGACCACTTTGCAAACAACATTCAGGTTTATTATAGTCCAAAACCAAAACACCCCATAAACCCCAAACCCCCAAGCATTCCATTCTGAGCCTTCAACCAAGCAATTCATCCAGCAGTCCTTAGGAAGATTAACCACACTGGAGCAATGTTAACACACAGGCACATCAGAACACAGCTCTTCTAGCACCAGCAGAACTACTAAGGCATTCCTAGACTCCAGAAGGTACAAAGCCATTTAACCTACCTCATCAAAGCTGCTATCTTCCTTCTTCAGGGCTTGAAAATAAAAGAAAGAAAAAAAAAAGAGAGTTATCTGTACTGCATTTCAATGAGCCCAAAGAGCAGAGAAGAGAAAAGCAGCAGCATTTTCCTGTTCTAATAGGGGAGAACAGGCTGACAGGAATAACAATGGGATCCTCAACCTGTACAGGGAAGGTGGGACCCCACAGGCAGCTTCCAAGGAAGCCAATTTACATCTTGATGGAAAATATTAGACTCTCAGCTGAAAGAAAAGAAGAGTTCACAACTTGGGGTGGGTTTCTCTTTATTGGCATTTCTAGTGAGCCTGAAAACACCTTATGGAGAGACTTGACTGAACTTCACCAAGTGTCATAAACAGTTAACCATGGACTCAGCTTGGCAAGGATTAAACCTTTATGAAACACTATGCATTGTAACATGCTTTTGGGCCTTTTTTCTTCTTTTCTTTCCCTTTCATTTTATCTTTTGTCCTTTTTCCCTTTTTTCTTTCCCCCTTTATCCTCTTTTTCCCTTTTCCCTTTTTTCTTCTCTCCTTTTATTCTCTTTTTCCTCTGTTTCCTTTTTTTCCCCCTCCCCCTCCCTTTTTATTTCACCAAAGCAGAAGAGATTTCTGCCTTTCTCACACTATTAAACAGCCACTGATCAACAAAGAGGGAAGAGAGAAACAGCAGATAGCACAGAAACTGGGAAAGCAAAATAAAACCAAAGACACAAAGAGTTCTGAAGTTGGAGGAAAGCTGAAGCTGATGAAATGTTTTCCTCTCCAAGGCAAGTTCTCCTGGTACAGAAGCTGAGGGATGGTCCAGCCTTTCTTCTCTTCCAGATGCCCAGATCTTTGGGAGATGGAACAGGTCTGCCCCCAGGTCTCTGCAGGTGACTGGCTGGCAGTTACCCCTCTACCTGTCATGGTCAGGAGCGAAACATGAAACCCAAACCCTGGGGTTTTGCTGGGGAGACCTGAGGCAGACAGGGTTCATTTCCATCATCAGGTGCACTGGCATGGCCTGGAGGGGCTGGGCAACCACCCCTGCACCCAGAACCGGGGGCAGGGCAAAGGAGAGCTAGACGGGAAAGGCAGAGAGGGGAAGAGGCAGAGAGGGGGAGAGGCAGAGAGGGGGAGAGGGAAAGGCAAGGGGAGGGAAAGGCAAAAGGAAAATGGAAAAAGGAACAAAAAAAGACCCAAGCAGTAGAACAGTTCTTCAAGAACACACTGTTACCCTTTCTATTTACCTTTTCAAGTGCCAAGGGCACCCAAGCTCTAAGCCAGCACCTACTCCATTTCACTCAGGCTGCCAAACTGCTCCCTCACCAAAACACAACATTCTCAGATGACCAAAAGTCTCCAGGAACAGTCAAACAACAGAGAACCAAAGCAAACTGACAATGTAAACAGCAGCAGAAGAAATGGGAATCTGTGAGCCACTGAGGGTCTTTGGCTTGTCTTTACCTTTGAGGAAAAGAGGGGGTTCAACCCTCAAAAATAACCTCCCAGAAGAAGAATATGAGTTCTGGCCACACAATCAGATTCTGTTTAAGGATAACTTCACTCTCAAGCAACTCCCTAGACAGCATCTCCACAAGAAATCATCACACCACCATGTATTTTACAACAAATCAGATGAGAAACTCCTCTTTCCTCCCCAATTCGACCCTTTTCTCCTTAAGCTCTGCTGCCCTGAAATAAACTGTTTCCAACAGACCTGCTCATTACCTCAGGTATGCCAGCTATGTGAGTGCACATTAGGGGAGATCAGTGGAGATAACCTTTGTGTTAGTGAGGAGCTAGGAACAAAGCCCAGGGATGCTCAGAAGGGCCACAGAGAGTTTCAGTGCCCTGGGAGTAAGCCCAGCCGTGGCTGAGAAACAAATCACTCCCAGCAGCAAGGGCTTCTCTTCCCTCCTGCCTTCCTGCCTGCACTGCTGTGGGGTTCTGACCCAAGAGATTGCATAAAACAGGAGTTAAAGGTGTGAGCTGGAGAGATCTCAAACATGATCATGGCACTACAGGAACTTCACCACATCCAGAGCCAAGAAGCCTCTACCTAACTACAAAGATGATGATAATAACATAAAATTACTCATTATTAATTTTAATGACATAATTATCAAAGCATCAAACTAAGAACCAAAGCTAATAAAGGTTTAAATGCTGAAATACTCAGTGAGTCAACTGAACCTCTGAAAGCTGATGGAAGATGCAGGATGATGTGTTCCTTTGGATGGACAATGCTCTATGGAAGCAAGGAGCACAAGTGTTGTGAGGAGCAGCTGAGGGAACTGGGCTTGGTTAGCCTGGAGAAGAGGAGGCTCAGGGGAGACCTTCTGGCTCTCTGCAGCTCCCTGAGAGGAGGCTGGAGCCAGGTGGGGCTAGGGCTCTTCTCCCAGGTGACTAGTGATAGGAGAATGGCCTCAAGTTGCCCCAGGGGAGGTTCAGGTTGGACCGTAGGAAGAATTTCTTCCCTCAGAGGGTTCTCAGGCATTGGCCCAGGCTGCCCAGGGCAGTGCTGGAGTCACCATCCCTGGAGGGGTTCCAAAACCATGGAGACATGGCACTTGGAAACATCATTTATTGGACATGGAGGTGTTGGGTTCAAGGGTTGGACTTGATCTTGGAGGTCTTTTCCAACCTCAATAATTCTATGACTCTATTCTGAGATTATTTACAATAAATCACAGTTGAACTGATGACTGACAGAATCCCAGACTAGATACATATTAAATGAGGAGTTTGCTAGTCTCACCAAGGAACCAGCTCTTCCAAAAAGAGCTGGAAAACCAGAGTGACTGTAATAAGGTTCTGGTTTTCTCTCTTTCACTTCAACAGAAGAGTTAAAGTACAGCACATGCCTTAACTGAGGATTTCCTGGCATGCAAGTTAAGAGTTTCTTGCTTTGCTTGGGCTTATCTGTGGGCTCTGGTATCAGGGAGTGGACTCTGTTCAAACCTTACACTGATAAATTAGAAGGGTTTTTTGTTCCAAGTGCAGTTACCAGAACGATGGTCCAAAAATGAGAGCACCTAAAGAATGAAGAGTCTTGCTGGTAGCAGCAACCAACCACCACAGAGAAACAAACAGGCAAACACACACAGCAGGCACTCAGCCACTCTCCTGCACACACACACACAAGGAACTGCAGCAGCTGGAAGAGCTAACAATTCACACCCCTACCATCGGGCCGAAGCTTCCAAGGAAACGAGGTTGTCTGTCATTAGTGAGAACCGACAAGAGAGAGGTGATCACTCAACAGAGCCAACTACAGCAGGCAGCAATTCCCCAGCCAGAGGAACCTTGCTCCCTCCCAGGCATGAATGGGACTGTCACTGTGACAACAAAGCAGCATCCTCATTCAAAACATTGTCTTTGTCAATGACTTCCACCAGCAGGAAAACCTTCCCAGGGCTCTGCAGGAGTGTCTCTCTGTGTCTATCCACACACACGTGGCACAACAAGCACCTGACTGATGGGCTTGGGGTGTCATCTCCTCATCAGATAAATTGAGATGCATTTTACAAACTGAAGACTGATGAGAGCTGAAAGCTGTTTTCATCTGGGGACAGACTGATTTCTAATCATGAGTTGACATTCACTGCACAACTGAAATGGGAAATTTACCTTTGACACTCTCTGGTTGACAAACATGAATGAGCTTTTCTTTCACCTTGGAGTAGGACAATAGAAGATACCTGATTTCAAACACTGTCCTGCACCTAAAGTTTGCAGTTGTTAAAAGCTAAAGGTAACCCACTGAATGCATACACAACAATTGGATGGATGGGACCTGGGCAACCTGATCTGCTGGCTGGCATCCCTGCCCATGGCAGAGGGCTGGGAACTAGATGATCTTCAAGATCCCTTCCAACCCAAACCTGTCTGTGAGTCTAAGAGGTGAAAAACTACAGTGCCCGTGTACTCTAGTGCTCCTCCTTGCTTTGGGCTACGGAGGGAGCACAAAATGCCCCAGCTCACGGCTGCAGCACAGCCACTTCAGCTTCACATCCTCTCCCTGGGACAAAGCAGCTCTGAAAGTTGACCCACATCTGCCAGCCAGCCAGACTGGAAGAAAAAACATCCCAGTGGGGACAACTGATGGGTGAGGGCTGTGAAAAGCCTCTCACAGAAGATCTGCAAGGCTGCTTGTCTACCCCAGCTGCTGCCCAGCCAGCTCGGGACACCTCCCACCTCCCCCTGCTCCACCAAATCTTGGTGCTGCAGGTACCTCCTCTCCCTCCTCAGCTGCGTCTTGATGCTGTCACTGGGAGTTAATGCTCTCAGCAGTGAAATTAAGCCAAGTTGCATGCCAGAGAGCAAGAGGAACACAGGTCAGAGCAGAACGAGAACTCTTTGGCATTGTTCTTGCTAACAAATTCGACCGCAACACAAACTAGTGCCAAAAGCAAACGCGCCGGAGCTGTACCGGGAAGAGAGAACGCGCTCGGCACCAGCCTTCAGATAACACCTCAGGATGCTTGCTGCCAGCCAGAGAACGACGAGACTTCGCAGCAGATGACAGACAAGACTCCTTTTGTCTGGCCTCCTCCTAAATCACTGCCCTGCCGTTATCTGCTTCAGCATCTCACACCCCAACTGAAAGCGGATGAAAAATCCGTTCCCAAACCGGCAAATAAAGGACAATAACCACTCGCTTTCTGCCAAGCTTTCTCTCTGGCCACGGAGGCACCGCAGCCAACTCTCCTTCTCCTTTTTTTTTCTAGCCTATTTTGGGCTAACTCCACCACAGACCAAGAGCCGGGATTTTCCCAAGCTCTTTTCCCAAGGACCATACCCAGGTTCGGCCTGGGCGAGGATGTTTCCAGCCTCCCATGCAGTGCTGGAGCCTCCCAAGCAGCCTCAAGCCACCCCTCGCCCCCCACCACCGGGACAAGCACCCAGGGAGCCCTTCTCAGGGGGCAAGGACTCACCTATTCGCCCGAAGCTCTCTGATAAAGTTCTCCGTAACTTTTTCATCCTGCTGATCTTCTCGGCGGACTGCGAGTCGATCATGTCACACATGGAGGGGAGGGAAGGGGTGTGATCCCATACCCCCCTCAAATCTCAGCCACCCCACCCCCCCAAAAAAAAACCCCAACAAACCCAAACCCTTTCCGGGATAAACACCCAGACTCTGGTTCAGTGTTCTCCAGACAAGCCCCCGGGCAGACCCCAACAGGCTCCGGGGAACAGCCCCGGTCCCGCCCGGGATAAAGAGCCCCTAGGCTGCTGCCCTGCTCACGCTCCTCAGAGCCCCCATCCCGGCCGGGGAAGAGCCCGAGGGCGATGGGGAGGGAAAAAGAAGAGGAAAAGCAACGCCGAGGAGGGAAAAAGAAAGTCCGGCGAGAGGCTACGGGGACCGGCGGAGGAAAGGAAAGAGGGAAAGAGGGTGGCTGAGCCGAGAGAAAGGAGGAGGAGGAGCCTGGGCAGGGAGGAGAAGGAGGGAGAGGCCCCGGAGCCAGGCCCCTCGGCGGCCCCGAGGCCTCCGCATCTCGGCTAGCCCTCCCCCGGGTGGGAGAGGAAGCGGCGTGGGCGTGAGGGGGAAGGAGAGTCGCGGTGTGGCCAGGTCGGGTTGTAGAGGGACTCGGAGCTCCCTCCGGGTCCGACCCGAGCGGAGGGAGCTATGTGGCAGTCCCCAGAGGGTTGTGGTAACGTTTGGATGGGGAACAGTTAGAACGTGGCTGCCCTAGGGGCGGTGGGGGTCAGAGCCCCGACATCTCCTGGGGACCAGTGAGTTTCGGTGGCCCCCGAACTGATGTCACACTCCGGGAGCTCTGCTTCTGCTCCTCTGCTCACCCTGGGAGCCGCCCTGGATTTGAAAGGCTACTGGGAGCGGTGGGAGTGTGGTGATGGGAGAAGGATCCTTCCTGGGCTGACTTCTAGGTGGTCTGATACCCTCTGAGGGTGATGGATCGCTGGGACAGGCTGTGTGCCCAGAGAGTTTGGGGAGTCTCCTCTGTGGGGACTTTCGTCCTTCTGTACTCAGCACTGGGGAGGCTTGGTCTCTTCTCCCAGGTGACTAGTGAGAGGAGAAGAGGAAATGGCCTCAAGTTGCACCAGGGGAGGTTCAGGTTGGGTCTTACGAAGGATTTCTTCCCTGCCAGAGTGGTTAGGCATTGGCCCAGGCTGCCCAGGGCAGTGGTGGAGTCACCACCCCTGGAGGGGTTCAGAAAACAGAGACATAGCACTTTGTGACGTGGTTTAGTGGCATGGGGGTAATAAGTTGATGGTTGGACCTGATGATCTCAGAGGTCTTCTCCAACCTTAATGATTCTGTGACTCTATGAAAACCCACCTGGAGGTGCCCCTGCTTTAGCAGGGGGTTGGACTGGACGATGGCCAGAGGTCCCTTCCAACCGCTCTCATGCTGGGATTCTGTGGCTGCTGGGTGAGACGCCACCCCAGGACCTGTGGTGAGGAAAAGGGCAGCTTGCCCTAGGTATGCACCCCCTCTTTGGATTGAAACCTGGGCTCTTCTTCATTTAGGTCTCCAAGCACAGCCAGGTGATATGCTTTCAAGTGCCTTAGCCTGCAACTTAATGAGTGTTGGGAGCTTTTGATCTTCTTAATTCAATTGAAGCAACATTACTGAGAAATAAATCAGTTTAACCCCTGGAAATGGATGCCCATGGCTGGTCTCTAATATCAAGTAGGTGCTTTCTGAGAACAACACATGGGAGGTAACACATTGGAAAGCCCAGGTTTGCATGGTTCCAATGATATTTCAATGCATCTTCTCTGGTTCCAATGAACTTGGGCTTTAATGAGGCCAGCTAACACAGTTTGCTGGGATTAGACAGCGTCCAAGCTGAGAGTTGTTCACTCAGGTTTAGAAGCACATCTGCCCAGACAAGTGCTCAGGTGAGCTAGGTTCTGCAGCTGAGCTCTGGGCTCAGCCCTTCCCAGTACCATGCAGCCAGGGTGGCAAGTCTCTTCTCTGCTGTCATCTATTCTATGTGCTTACACACGTGCCTCTGGATGAAAAGGCTTCCAGAAGGGGGAATCCTGTTGACCCTGTTAGCATCTCTGAAACAGGAGCTAAAACAGCACTTTTCATGATGCCCGTGTTCCATTAGGGAAGGAAATTGAGGGAGGATGGAAAGTGACCTGAAAACAATGCAGGGAAAGAGAGGAGAAAGGAAAGTTGCAAAGAAACAGAGGAAGGTTCTGGAAGGGGAAAGGGACACAAGCCTTTGAGGGTATTTTCTTCACTCAATGCATAAAATGATATTGAACTCTTTATTATAAACAGCTGATAGTTTCCTCTTTCAGCAGCTGGGGACCCTGCCATTAACTCTGCCTGACTGAGAGATGCTGTCTCACCTCCTGAATTAGCCTAGATGCTAGCACCTACTGAATTTGGAGCAACATTCCCATTTTCCCCCTGTTTCTAGGCAAACTGTGACTTCATCACCTGAGGAGGACAAGCCTCTGCCAGGCTGTGGCGGTGGCTTCAGCTTTCTTGGACAGAAGCACAGGCAACCTAGAGATGCTTGAGCAGCATCTGGCCCTGCAGCTGCTTTGGGAGTGATCTACAGGAACATGGCAGGGGCTTTTGAAGCAGTGAAAGTTGTGCCTCCATTGGACATCAGGGGGAGAAACCTAGGCCTGGTCTCCTGGAAACTGTAGAGCCTCCTTGCTGCAGAGATGTTGGACACTGCCATCTGGGTTACTCTTCCCCCAGCTGACAGAAATATTTCTACTCCAGTCTTCCCTCTTTCTCTTCCCCACCCCAAACCTGCCCTGTTCCCAAGGGCACTGTGGTGTTGCAAACCCAGTGAATTCAGGACTGGGAACTCACTGCTGTGGCTTTGATCAAGCTCTCAGCTGCTGCTGCTTATTTTTCTCTCCATTTCCATCACCCACTTCAGGAAACCAGTAAAGCAGAAGCACAGAATTAGCAAACCACAGAGACAGCAGCTATTCTAGAGATGATGTTTGGCTTCCTTGCAGGGGCAAGCTTTCAGCTCTGCTTTTACCTTTAAGTCTTGCAATTTGTGGCCTAAGAAAATCAACATGAAAACAAAAAAAGGCTAAATAACATTGCTCTTTGCTGCTTTCTTCCACAAGGCTCTACCCAGCTAAAGCACATTTGCATTTCAGGGGGCAGCTAGGTTTATAAAAAGCATTTTTATTTACAGCATCCTCTCTCCCATCACCTCCCCAGAGGTAAAGCCTGAAGGAAAAACCTGCTTGCAGTTAACTCCCCAATCCCAACAGCTCCTTGCCTGGCTCTGGTAGGAATTGAGTGCAGATCCTGACCTCTGTGGCTGAGTCATGCTGAATCACTCTGCAAATGGAAAGAGTCTCAAGTGCAGGAAAAATACTTGCCAGGATATCACTTGGGGGTTGGACAACAGGAAACAATTGGCCTCCCCCACATCAGAGGAGCCTCAGCCTTTCAGTGTGGCACTCTCTGAGCTCTGGGCTGGGTTTGCTCTTCCTGAAGAAGGGGAGACCAGCAGGGCTGGCAGGTTCTTCACTGGGGTGGTAAATAACATCTTGCTCGAGGCTAGAAGCAGTGTGTGTGGGCCTGGAGCCTCCTTGCTGCAGAGGGACCAGCCATGGTTGCCCTCTTGATTCCTTGCAGGGTAAGTTGAGATGCCAGTAACTCCCTGAAGGCATGGTGCAGGTGGTGGCTCCAGGCTGCAATGCAGAGCTCTGCACTTCCCAGGGCTCTTGCTAGGGATTCTACCAAGTGGTTTTATGTGCTTGGGGCTCTCTCTCAACCCCAGTGCTTGGCTCTCCTCAGGGGCTGAGGAAATGCACTCTACCTAAGTTACATGTGCAAGCCAAGTGTTTGAACTGCAGGAGCCTGAGGAGCACAGTAAGAGCAGCGTGGCTTTGTGGAAAGGGTAGCTGATGCTGTTGGTTTGGAGGGGTCAGTGGGCAGAGGAAGCCCCCAGCTCAGGTGGCTTCCCCAAGGAGAGCAGCAAGGCTGCCTGGGGGGATGAAACAATCAGCCAAACTCCTCCAGGGAGAGCAGAGTCTTGCCAGGCCTTCTGTTGCTGCTGTGAAGTAGATCTTCATCAATCTCCCTGCCTCTCAGAGCAATCTGCTCACCTTGAAAGGGTCTCTCTCTGCTGCAGCAGCTGGGACCTGAGTGCCAGGAGAGCTGTGCTGCTTGTTCCCACAGCAATCCTCTCCTGACCCCCTGCTGATGAAGATGGATGGAAAGGCACACAACACTCCCCTCCCCACACCATCTCACTTTCACTTGTCCTCTGCTAGCAGTCAATCTGAGATGATTGTTATCCAAAGAGAGAGGCAGGCTCTGCTCACACACATGCTGCTGGATCCTTAGGGACATGACCTGTAAGCTCTACTAGCAAAATGCATTAGTGACCAAACTGAAGCTTCAGCAGTAACAGACTAGCACCAGAGGGAAGAATCCTGGAATCATCCTGGTTGGAAAAGGCCTCTGAGATCATTGAGTGCAACCATTAACCCAGCACTGCCAGGTCACCACTAACCCATGGCCCCAGGCACCACATCTCCATGGTTTTGGAACCCCTCCAGGGATGGTGATTCCACCACTGCCCTGGGCAGCCTGGGCCAATGCCTGATAACACTCTGGGTGAAGAAATCCTTCCTAAGATACAACCTGAACCTCCTCTGGTGCAGCTTGAGGCCGTTGCCTCTTCTCCTATCACTAGTCACCTGGGAGAAGAGCCCAAGCCTCACCTGGCTCCAGCCTTCTCTCAGGGAGTTGCAGAGAGTGAGAAGGTCTCCCCTGAGCCTCCTCTTCTCCAGCCTAACCAAGCCCAGTTCCCTCAGCTGCTCCTCACAACACTTCTGCTCCAGACCCTTCCCCACCTTCCTTGCCCTTCTCTGGACACACTCCAGCACCTCAGTGTCCTTCTTGTGGTGAGGAGCCTAAAACTGCCCCCAGGATTCAAGGTGCAGCCTTGCTGCTGCACAAACCCTGCCCAGCAACAGCCAGAAGCTTAGTGTGTTATTAGCATTGTTTTGGTCACAAACCTAAACCACAAAAGCACAGAGGCTGCTGTGGGAACACTTCACCCCAGCCCAGGCAGATCTAGTCCAGGTGGAGGGAAATCACCCTGAGGATACAGAGGGGAGAGAAAAAACCCCCATGAATGATATATCAGAAACCCACACACTTCAAGCTAACAGAGCAACTCCAGTATTGATTAGAAACTGCCAGCTGTTACCAGATGTGCTGCTGGATGCACTGGGTGACCTCAGGGGTGCTGCTGGCAAGTGTATGTACCTTAGGTGTGCAGGAATCTAGGAGCTGAGAGGTTTTCCAGCTGAAGATCACCTGGCTACATAGCAACATAACATTGCTGCTGAGTCTTGTTGCTGGGGAAGAAGTGGGTAAACCTTTGGAGGAGCTCATTTTCCTGGGCCACCTTGGTAAGAAGCTCCTCAAAGGGGAAATGGGATTGAAAAGGCAATGACCTCAAGCATGGGGATACCAGATCCTAGTGTTCTGAGGTCACTGAAATGCTCAACAGCTACTCTAGTGATGAAAACCATGCCCAATGAAGCAGCAGGAGGGCTGAGGCCAGTCCTGCCCTCCAAAGCCACGTGTGAATCATGTCAGTTTGTCACAGAGTGACTAAGGAAACATGATGTAGCAAAGGCAGGCAGGAGGAATCCCTCTTGGGTAAGGGCCTCTTGTAGGTAAGCTGTGATTTGGAACACACAGAGCCACCCAAATCTGCTCAGTTCTGGGTGTCTGTTTGAGAGCTACATGGCAAACCCTAAATCTGCATCACAGACCCATGAAGGCTGGAAGAGACCTCTCAGATCAGCTCCAGCCATCAACCTAGCACCACATGCCACATCCAGATGTCTTCTGAACCCCTCCAGGGATGGTGACTCCACCACTGCCCTGGGCAGCCTGGGCCAATGCCTAACCACTCTGGCAGGGAAGAAATTCTTCCTCAGATCCAACCTGAACCTGCCCTGGCACAACTTGAGGCCATTTCCTCATATGCTGTTAGACTAAGCTTTATTTCTAAGGCCTCTCCAACTTTTTGGTGGTTTGCTTTTGGGTTTTCCCCCTTTTCTTACTTACTTTAGTCATTTGCAATGACTTTTATTTAGACCAGAAGCAGCTTACTGGATGGACTCTGTTTATTCACAAAATATCCTGAGCTGGCAGGGACCCACCAGGATCATCCAGTCCAGCTTCTGTCTCTGCACAGGGCAACCCCAAAGTCACCCCATGTGTCTAAAGGCATTGTCTAGATGCTGTCTGAATTCCATGAGAGCTGGTGCCAGGACTGCATCCCTGGGGAGCCTGTTCCACTGCTCCACCACTCTCTGGGGGAAGAACCTTTGCCAAACATCTCACCTCCAGCTCTCTCTCTTCTATTTTGGACTACTCCAATCTGTAGGCCAGAGCAGAATGGCAATGCTACCTCCCCATGGAGAGAGAAGCTCTCCCTCAATAACAACCCAAAGCATTTGCAAGGGTTAGATGTGACAGGCTGCTGCCCTCAACATGCAGCTCTAGCTGGGTTGCAGGCAGGTATTCAGATGCTGCTTGTTCTTCCCACTCAGCTCTACCCCAAAAGCAGCACCTAAGGCAGTGACAAACAGCTCAGCCCACATGCCACTCACCACTGAGGGAAGGCTGCAGAAGCCTTATCTTACAGTTTTATTTAGATCCTATCACTGTGGCAACAAAACACTGCCCAAAAGGAAGGGGCAGAAAAATCACAACTGATGCTCTCCTTCCCTACTAGCTGCAAGAGGTTTGGTCCTCACAGAGCCAGCACAAACCAGTGGCTCAGGTGGGAAGGGAGCACCAGAGGTCAGCTAGCCCAACCTCCCTGCCCTGGCAGGGTCCCTAGGACACATCACACAGGATTGGGGCCAGATCTCCAAAGAAGAGGACTCCAGAAGCTCTCTGGGCAAGCTGAGGGCTTTAGCTGCACTGAGGAAGAGGAGAAGCCATGCTGGGCAAGAAGGAACTGCCAGGTTTCAAGAGCCTGGAGCTTTGTGAGAGTAAGATAAGCCAATTTCTGAGGAGTGCATGGACTAGATGCTGACAGGTGAGAGCTCCTGCAGAAGTGGGAGGAGAAGAGCCCAGGTTGCTGGGATAAATCTGTGAAGGACTCCAGGCACAGCAACTCATTCTGGCACTTGGGGCAGCCTTGTCAGGACACTGCTGTGGAAACTGCCTGAGCAGAGAGCCAGGGGACAACACAAGGCAGTGTCATGAGGTGTCTTTCAGACAAACCAGCAAGGAAGAAGTCACAGCAGAGAGCATTTGCATTAGATTGGAATGGCTTCAATTAATTGTAACTTCATTTCACTCTGAAGTGCCAAGCAGAGTCCATCTCATCCATTGCCTGAGCAGCACTGCACAGCAACAGCCCCCCTGGGACCTCACTGCCTCTTGGAAGAACCTGCCAGAACATGGGATGAAAGGATTGCACCATGACCAAGTAGTGTGGAGACATGCTGGGTGGAAGGAGAGCTAGCTCTCCAAGGGCCAAACACTCTGTTGGAAACATGCATTTGGGAGGTAGCAGCAAGGAGGTTCAGTCAGAGAGAGGTGAGTGAGCAGATGACATGAAGAGGAAGGCAGGAGACTGGAGCCATTAGGCTGAACACACAAGAGATGCAGGTTGAGATCAGTCAGGAGGAAGCCAGTGCAGCACAGAGAGAGCTCTGAGTCATCCTGTAGAGCTGCTAGGCAGAAGTGCAGGGCAGCTGCAGGATGTCATGACACTAAGAGGTCTCAGCACCTCCCTGACCTATGAAATACCACTATTGCTGTTGGCCTCTGAGTAAACATGGGTTATGTTTCCAGCCAGGCCTGCTTGCATCAGTAAGGAATTCATCCCAAAACACATGCAATATTCTAACTAACTTTATTCCAAGTTTAACTTAGAATCCTAGAACTGTCAGAGTTGGAAGGGACCTGAAAGATCAGCTAGTTCCAACCCCCCTGCCTGCCAGGGACACCTCCCACTAGAGCAGCTTGTCCACAGTCCCAGCCAGCCTGGCCTTCAAAGCTTCCAGGGATGGAGCTTCCACAGCCTCTCTGGGCAACCTGTGCCAGTGTCTCCCCACCCTCACAGGGAAGAACTTCCTCCTAATCTCCAATCTAAACCTCTCCTCCTCTAGCTTGCATCCATTCCCCCCAGTCCTATCCCTACCTGACCTCCTCAAAAGTCCCTCCCCAGCTTTCTTGTTGCCCCCTTCAGACACTGGCAGGCCACCAGAAGGTCTCCTGGGAGCCTTCTCTTCTCCAGTCACAAGACACTCCAGCAGAACTCCATTCACTTGTAGAGAGTTTGCCAGCATTTGTATTTCCTCTTTCTCCTTTATGAAGAGCTCTAAAAGATGTGGTAAAGCAGACAGGACTTTAGGGGTGACTGACTTCAATACAGTCAGGGTTAGAATCCCACATTACTTGCTGAAATAGCTGCAGTACTGCTGAAACCCACTTGCAGTTCCCATCACCCAGCATGGATTGATCTCCAAGGCTTCCAAAAGGGGATGCCCACTCTAAAGCAGTGCACACTCCTAGGGGAAAAGGTCCCTGAGGAGCAATTCCCAAGCCAAATTCCCTGCAAGGTCACATTTTTTCCCCCCCTTGGTGAAAGCTTCACTTGACAGAGTCCCTGTTAAACACCAGGGGAAGGTGGAAACAAGGGAGAGCCTAAACTCTTCTCAATTCTTTGTGTCCTTTGGAATCCCAGGCTGAGAAGCAGACTGCTAACAGACTGGGGAGATAACAGTTAATTGATTCACTCTATTCTGATAATGTTTGCACAGAAGAAATTCCATTAATGGACTGGGCACAGCCCTTTGAAGTTCCATTTGGAAAGGACCATGTTATCTGCATGTAACAACCCTCCTATATCTCTCCTCCCTCTTCTACTCTCATGGCTGCTGACTCCTGCTAAAAGCTCTCTGGAAGCATTCCTCTGCTCAGAGTAATCAGGAGTTTTACAATGTCATTACACATTCTAATTGGGTGATTAGGGGCTTCATGCCTCTCAGAGAAGCACAGGCTGAGGAACTGAAGATATGGAAAGAGCTGAAAGGACAGGAAGTTTTTTAACAAACACCCCCAGAGGGGTGAAATCCAGAGGTAAGAATCAGGCATGTTACATCTGGATGAGGCTCTGGTGTTCCTCCAACAGGGATGGTTAAAGACAACAGAGACCATTCAGGCAGGGAAGGTGGGGAATGGTCTAGAGCACAAGTGTTGTGAGGAGCAGCTGAAGGAACTGGGCTTGGTTAGGCTGGAGAACAGGAGGCTCAGGGGAGACCTTCTCACTCTCTGCAACTCCCTGAGAGGAGGCTGGAGCCAGGTGGTGCTTGGGCTCTTCTCTTCTGTAGTGATAGGAGAAGAGGAAATGGCCTCAAGTTGCCCCAGGGGAGGTTCAGGTTGGGTATCAGGAAGAATTTCTTCCCCCAGAGGGTTCTCAGGCACTGGCCCAGGCTGCCCAGGGCAGTGGTGGAGTCACCATCCCTGAAGGGGTTCAGAAAACACAGTGACATGGCACTGGGTGAGATGGTTTAGTGGCATGGGGGTGCTGGGTGGATGGTTGGACCTGATGATCTCAGAGGTGTTTTCCAGCCTTAGTGATTCTGTGACTCTAAGCCTCACAAGCAACAGATAATAAAAGGAGAATAAATAGATGCAACAAATGACAAACAGGGAGAAGGGAAGAAGATGGAGGGGAAAAGAAGTAGCAGTTAGAGCAGGTTCTGAATGATTCTATGCTCTGCAGAATGCCTCTCTTTGGCCACAGGAGCTCCAACCTTTTAGGTTTTCCCCATAAAGCAAAAGGGTTCCTGTAGCACCAGTCTCTCATCCCTTCACTCCCCTTCCTGACAGCCAGCAACCCCTTAGGGGTTTTTGGCCACTGTGTGACTTCAGAGAACTGTCAGCAATGACTCAGATCTTCCTCTGAGCTGCAGGTGCCACTTCCCAGGCCAGAAGCCCAGAGGCATGGTGCTTTTCCTCAGCTGCATCACCTCACACTCCTCCAGACTGAGGCTCATCTGCTCAGCTTCCCTTTTGTGAGGCTTTGCCCCAGGCCTGGCCCCAGGCAGCCCTGCATCTCTCAGCAGCAGCCCTGGAGACCTCAGTGCACAGCCCTTCTGCAGGTCAGCACCATGCTGAGTGGGATGAGTCCTAGTGCCTAGCCCTGCAACACCCCCTGGCTCCTCTTCCCCATTCTGAAGGGTTTAACAAGCTTGCAGATGAATTTGGTTCTCCAGCCACCTCTGCTGTGCAATTATTGCCAAAGACCTTGGGAACCTCAGCTCTACCACACTCCCTAGATGGAGTTTTCCTGGGTGCTCACTGGCACCTTCCTAGAACCCAGGAGGTCAGAGAGGCAACATTTCCCCTTGCTGATGCCATGCTGACTCTTTTCCACCCCAAACTCCTTTGCTCAGTGCTTCCCCTCCCTGAATTCACCCTGCAGGGACCCAGACTAGTGGAATTCCAAGGCCATCCAGGAAGAAGACTGCAGCATGACAACTGGGGACTTCTGCAATACCAGAGGCTAACCTGGCACCCTGGAGATGACCACCTTGGAAAGAGGCAAAGCCTCTTCTGCCAGGGCTGGAGGACTTCCAGAAGTTATAAGAAGTGCCAAGGTCAAAGGAAAAAGAAGGAAGAAGCAGCAATGGGAGCTTGAAGGACATTCTCCATGAGGACAAGAGTGTGTGACTCCTAACTGCTGCAGGGCAAATCAGTAACCAGGGCTGGGCTGAGAACAACAAGTGCCTGAGTCTGTTCTTTGAAGGCAGGTGAGAAGCAGGGGTCTCAGAAAGGCTGCCCTTGAGATGCAGGTCAGAAATGTAGTTAGCTCAGGAACTGTGACAAAAACAGGGCTAGGAAATTCCACCAGAGCTTGGGAGCAATGAAACATTTCCTAATCCTTTCTGTTGTGCTACTTGACAGCTCCTTGCACAGACTGGACTGAAGGTCACAGTTAAAAGCAAAAACAAAACCAAACCCCAACCAAACACCTCTCTGCAAATAACTTTATCTCCATCCTACATCTTACTTCATCATGTTCATACACAAACAGATGCCAGCTCCCAGGCTTCTCAAAGTGACTTTGCTTACTCTATAACCCATTTATCTGCCACACAGGCACTTGACTCAAAGTGACAGCTCAAAAACTCTGCCCTCTATTACTTTTTCTTGTTTAGAAGCAAGAGCAAAGTCACTCCATTTGATTAATAATACATCCTGGTAGGCAAGGCAGGCAGGAGACTGGAGAACTGGGTAAGCAGTGTTTCTCCAGGTCTAGAGGTGCCTTCTGCCCTTCCTGCTTTGGGGAAGCTCACCTCAGACACCACTGAGGAGTTTCTTTGCATGCTAGGGCAGGGGAGGTCAGGATTTTTCAGCCACTCTCCCTGCAAAGAGTGAAGTCTGGTTCTGGAAACAGCAAGTGTGAACCAACCTGGGAGCTGGATTTCTGTTTAAGATGACAGGATGAAATACAGAAGCAAATCCCAAAGATCTGCCAGAGAAAACACCTTTTTGATTCTCTGTTTGACCACTGCTCTATTATCTACTCCCTTTTGCCTCCCTTCACAACTTCTCCCATTCCTGGGTGGTTTGCACACTTGCCCAGGGCAGTGGTGGAGTCACCATCCCTGCAGGGCTTCCAAAACCATGGAGCCATGGCACTTGGGGACATGGTTTAGTGGCATGGGGGTGTTGGGTGGATGACCTTAGAGGTCTCTTCCAACCCTGATGATCCTCTGATTGCTTTGCAGCTAATAACACCTCCATGACTGACATTAAAAGCATAAAGCACTAGAATATAGAGACAGAGGAAAGAGAAGAGTGGGAGAATGAAAGGGAAGGCTGAGAAAAACATGGTTAGCAGAGACACTGGGGCTCTGAGGCTTCTCTCTCTCCTGTTGGAAAGAGTGTGGAGGAGGAGAAGCTCCTGCTGAAAGGGATAAATGCCTTTGTCCACACACACCATGTCACCTCTTCCTGCAGCTGTTCTCCCAATGCCTTCTGCCTCCATCAAGACACAAGACTAGCAACCTCCCTACTGATCAGCCAAACCTCAGACTGCTGTCAGAGTAAGAGCCACTGGCCTAGAGGGAAGCAGAGGCACTGAAAGAGTGGAAGGGGATTTGCCACCCAAGGAACTGCTCCAATAAATACAACTTCAATCATCTGAGAAGTCTGGGGCTTGTCTGGGGACTCCTGCAGCTTCTCTGAAGCTTTAAGGCTGCTGACCACAAGAGTCTGTAACCACACAGCAGAATGACTGGCTATCAGATGGCCAGCTTGGCAGCTGGTATCAACTACAGCCAGCAGTATCAAGGTGAGGCTGAGGACATGGCAAGTCTGCTGAGGAGAAACTACAGCACACTTGGTACCTCCTGATGCCTGCAAGCATGGCTGAGGAATGCCAAGCTAACAGACTTGGCTTTGATGATCTCTGAGGTGGTTTCCAACCTTAATGACTCTGTACTGCTGTGTAAGGCTGCATGGGTGCCACCCAACCCTCTCTAAGTAGAACACAGGTACTCTCCAGGCATGCAGCACCCATCACATCTTCTCCAAACACTCTGGTCTTCCAAGCACTTGACTCTCTTTGAAACCCTTGGCAAGCTTCTCCCTCCTCCCCCCTGTTACAATACCTGAGAGCTCCTCCCCTCCTGGAGCAGGTGCTGAAGGAAAATGCTGCTCTCTCAAGCCAGGAATGTCAGTGCTTGGGGTGGGAGGCAGCAGGCAAACCTTCATCCATCTTGCAGGTTCTCTCCAGGGGAAACCATCAGCATGTTTTATTTCCACACTATCAACTCCCTCTCATCACAGAGCATCATTCTTCAAAGGCAGCCACTGGAGTCATCCTTCAGACTTGCCAAGAGCTGACAGATGAAGAGAGATGAGATTTAACACAGAGCCTACTAATAAAGGGCTAACTGTGAGGCAAGCAGAACAAAAAAGGGCAACTGGACCATTACTCCACTAACAGTAAGAACACCACAGATCCAGGGTCCAGGAAACACTTTTAATATCCTTTTCTTAGAAATTGTATCCAGAGAAACTGTTCCCAGAGTCCAAAGTGAAAAGATAGAAGGGAACATTGCAGCAAAGTCATAAAACCAGAGAATCAGGAAGGTTGGAGAAGGCCTCTCAGATCATCCCCTCCAACCCCTGAGCCCACACCCCCATGCCCCTAAACCATCTCACCAAGGGCCAAAGTTGCCCCAGGGGAGGTTCAGGTTGAATCTTAGGAAGAATTTCTTCCCCCAAAGGGTTCTCAGGCATTGGCCCAGGCTGCCAAGGGCAGTGGTGGAGTCACCATCCCTGCAGGGGTTCAAAGCCCATGGGGAGATGGTTGAGTGGCATGGGGGTGCTGGGTCAGTGGTTGCACTTGCTGACCTTAGAGGTCTCTTCCAACCTTCCTGACTGACTGAGGAAAGGAATCACATCATGGAAAGAGCAAAAGAATAATAAAAGCTTCAAAAACCAAAAATGCTGCTTTTCCTGTGCTGGAGGTAACCAACAGCCCCTGCAGGGCTTTGGCTTCCTGGCTCCAACAGTGCTGAGAACACACCAGTGCTTTTGGCTTTGGCTGAGCAGTGCCTGCACAGCACCAAGGGCTCAGATTGCTCTACTCTGTCACTCCAGCAAGGAGGTGAGGGGTGGGAAAGCAGCTGGGAGGTGACACAGTTGGCCAGAACTAACCAAAGGCATAGTCCAGGCCAAACAACATCATGCTCAGCAAGGAAAACTGAAGGGAGGGTAGGCAGAGGTCTCCTGCTGGCTGGTGGGGATTGCCCCTACCCTCTTTTGCTTCACTTATGAAGAGTGTTTGTCTCTCAACCCAACATTTCTCCCACTTTTGCTGCTTCCACTCTCTCCCTCATGCCACTGGAAGGAGAGAAGAAGCTGCTGGCCAAGAGCAGCCCTGGTAAAGTGCAGAATCTTGGCAACACTTAGGGGTTTCAGTGGGTCTTGCTGCTGGTGTTGCTGCCAATTCTACATGAAGCTTACAGAAGGAAGTGTTCAGACTGCTGTTTCTCCTGCAGTTTAGGGACACATCACTGTTTACATCAAGAATGATTTCCTGCCACTTCTGTTACCTGAAGCCATTTCTTCTTTTCCCATCAGGGCTTAAGATTAGCACAAGTGAGGTCAGTTATTCAGAGACATGTATGCTCCCCTCTCCCAGGCCCCAGACATGACATCCTTGGAGATCTCCTTCCCCAGGGAAAGTGTTTCACACTTCAAGGTCCCCATCAAAACCAGGCAACATTTCAGCAACCATAAGCATTGACAAAACATAAAGAGCTCTGTCCAGGCAGGAGACAGCAACCTGTATTTCATGAAGTCTTCAGCCACTCCTAGTTTTACAACCAGGAAAAAACCCCACTTTTTGGGGGAAGACAAAAACCCAAACAACAACAAAAAGTCCAAAGGGCAAAGGAAAGGAAACTATCTTCTTGTGTTGTGGAGTCACAGCTCCTGTGGAAGGTGCTCAGCTTCACTCATTCTCAAATCTGCTGTAGGGGTTATCAGAATCCTGGAGAGAATCCTGGAGAAGGCCTGGAACAGAGAAGAGAGCTGCAGTTAGCATTTCCTGATCAGCAGCCCATGAACCCTGCAGCTCCTGACTGCACTCACTGCAACAGCTACTGCACAGAACCAACCCAAAAAACCACCTCCTGCCTTGCAATGGTTGCTCTGCTACCCAAACCCTCAGTATGTGCCATTACAGAGTGGAAATGGCTTTAAGCACTCTTTGCTCAGACTGTAGTCATCCAAAGGCATTGCCTGAGTTTCCAGGGAGAGAACAGTTCACTCTGAGAAGCTCTCAGGGCAAAACCACTTCTGATGTCTGAGGCATCCCCTAAGCCAGGCCTTTAGGAGAGTCAACTCCAGAGCAAGATATCCCAGCACAGAGAGGGCTCAGGAGAGACAGCTTCACCCTGCCCCCTTTAGAAATGAGATCATCCTCCCTCTCCAGTGCAAGCTGCTGCTCCTCTGACTTAGTTCTGCTTCCATTAGGCACACCCATCTGTCTCACTCAGCCACTCACAGCACAACCATCTCTAAGAAGAACTGAAGATCACTTCTACATGCCCTAAAAGCTCCAGGGAGCAGCAGAAGAGCAGGCTGCAGGATGTTTCCATCAGGAGGATTCTTAATGGCTTCAGCAGAACCCTGTCAGAACCACTGCAAGGTCATCACCCAGTGATGCTGAGTGTCTCCCATGGGCACCACCCCCTGCCAGGGCCAGCTGAGCACTTCTGCCCCACACAGGAATGATTTCAGAGAGACTTTAGAGCACAGAGCAGGTCTGAGCTGGGCAGGAGTGCATACTGGCAACAGAAGGGACCCAGAAGAGCCCAGAGGTTGGCATTTTGTTGGGAGAGAACAGGAACACTATTGCTAGCTCTTCTGCCAAGGTTTTTAGATGGCTGCCAAGCCTGGGCTCTTCCTGCCTCCCTTCTTTAAGGCATGGAGACACAAGAGTCTCCTTGGCAGCCAGGTCCATTCCATGGTACTGCTAAGCTGAGATATTGCCCCAGAACAGAACTAACCAGTGACAGACTCACACTACACACTTCAACCAAGCAATAAGTTAACTCTTTTGCTGCTTGCCTTCACTCCTCATTACACCTTAGCTCTGTTCTTAACCAGCTGAACAGCTTCAGGTGGGTGGCAACACAAGCTCTCCCTGCTTTGCATTCAGGACCTTAAAGAAGGTGAAGGGAAAGCCTCTGCCTTGAGCAGAAGGAATTGCTGTGACAAACTGCTGAACAGAAACCTCAATGCCTTGGATAAAGCACAGGAGGTGGCATTCCAGATCAAGAACTGCAGCCAGTGCTGTGGAAGCCCCAGATCCTGAAAGGCAATGAATTTGGTCCCAAAGAATCTCTCCTGAGAGCAGACCAAACCCTGACCCAATAAAGCAGCTTCTCCCCAATGCTATCCTGAAGACAGAAGAGCAGCAAATGCAGCAGCAATTAAACTGTAGCTCCTTTGTCTACTCCCCAAGCTGCCAAGCCCTCTGAATCCTGCATCTCCTAGCAGTCAACATGTCACTTGGGCAATCAGACTGCATTTAGAGAGAGGAGCAAGAGGAAAACACAACCCAATTGTGCAACAAAGAAGCAGTGCCAAGTGGGTATTCCTGCTTCCCAAGGCTCTCTGCTCCCAGTGCTCCCCAGGGACTGGGGCCACACTGACACCTGCAATGCATTCTAAATGGGTTATTACCATTTAAATGGGGCAGGGAAAGCTGGGGGGTGAAGTGGGGAGAGGAATTCCCTCCCAGTCAACCCAACAGGGACAATTTAGGCCAGATCATCTTAATCTAGAGAGCCAGGTTAAGCAAGTGATTGTCGTGCTGCCACTCAGCCCTGCTGTTTAACTCAGAATCCTCTCTGCAGTGCAGAAAGGTGTCAAATCAGCTACTCTCTCCATAATTAGTTGCAGCTCTTTCTATCAGGTGATGTTTAATATGCTAACAGATGTATTTACCAGGCAGGGAAAAAGGGGGAGAGAAGATCCCAGGCTACAGCCAGACTTGCTCTGCTATGCCTCACTGAATCCTTGTGACAACCATTTGTCTGCCTGCTATCAGAACAGAAACCACACACAGCAGCAAAAACATTTAAGAGAGCTCAGAATTTAGCCACATTTTGCCTTTCATTGTCCCTCAGTTATCTCCATCCTTCCAAAACCTGAGAGCTAAAGAACCAAGCCCAGTTCCCTCAGCTGCTCCTCACAACACTTGTGCTCTAGACCCTTCCCCACCTTCCTTGCCTTTCTCTGCACACACTCCAGCACCTCAAGGTCCTTCTTGGAGTGAGGAGCCCAAACCTGACCCCAGGATTTGAAGTGTGGCCTCCCCAGTGCCCAGCCCAGGAGGACAATCCCTGCCCTAGCCCTGCTGCCACACTAGTGCTAATCCCAGCCAGGATGCTGTTGGCCTTTTTGGCCACCTGGGCCTCTTTCTTAGGAAGAGGCAGAAACAGCTACTTATGTTAACCCATCTATTTAAATAGATTCTGTGATGATTCTGTGAACTGCCCACCCCAAGCTAACATCCCACCCAGCAGCCTGCCTCTTGCCTAGTGGGAAAGCCAATGCAGGAAGAGAACAGGAGCAGAATAGTGATGAGATCAGGTGTTCAGGTGACAGAAGCCATGCATCAGTAAGGAAACTGGCCTTGATTCCTTCTGCTGCTCAGAAAGCAGCTTGTTTCTGCTGTGAATTTTAAACACAAGGAGGAGAAAGGAATCAATTTAGCTACTGAGGAACAAAACCAGATGAGCACATACCATACTTCTTACGTATTTCATCATGTTTCAGCTTCCTCTCATGCTTCCTGCAACAGAGAAGAGAAGCAGAAGAACAGTCAGGCTGTTTGCAGCAGAATATTGACTCCATCTGAGACAACAGCACCTTTAAATCAGCATTACATGTACATGCAACTCCAGATTTGAAGAAGAAACACCTTTATCAGCTCTAGATCTCATCTTTCCAGAGGTACTTTAGGTCTCTGTTACTTTTCCCTCATCAATGTCCAAAGAAGATATAATTGCAAGCATAAATGAAGTGGTTTTCTCTCTATCCATCCACATGTATGTACCCACACACACACTGATGCCTTAGTGCATACCTCAGAAGCAAGGCACAATGCTGGAGAGATCTCCTAATGCTCTCCAGCAGGGAGTCTGACTGCCCAATTCAGCTCTGGATGCAGCTGTTTGCTTCAGGATCCTAATCCCACAGACCCAACTATCCAGAGCAAAGGTGTGCTACTGCTCTGCTTAAGCAGCACAACAACTACCAGTGAGAACTATTAGTGTCTGAAATCTAGCACGGCATCCATCCCAGAGAAGGACCTGGGGGTGCTGGTGGATCACAAGATCCCCAGGAGCCAGCAATGTGCTCTCATTCTCAACTTCAGCTTCTCCTTTCCCAAGGGAACCAGTTACCTAATGAATCCAAACAGCAGGTTTCACCTCAGAATTCCAGCCCACTTAGCCACTACCTCATGCCACAAACAGACCCCAGCCCAGGAGAGAGTCAAAGCAAGCCCTGAGACACATCCCTCCTGTTAGCACTTGGCTGGCACAGAGCCTGGTGGCACTTGCCATGGCCAGCAGCAGCCTGCTGGCTCTCTGCTCGCTTAGCAAAACACAGGCTTCTAGCCAGCTGCCCAAACCTCAATAAACCTGCCACAACTGCCCAGTGCCTCTTTCTTTGCTACTCTGTGTATTCCTCAGGAGGACAGGACACTGTACAGCTGGAGCTGAAAGCTGCCCAGCCTCACCTCTGCAGAGCCTGCAGCCTTCGCTCCTCTCTCTTCCTGGTGAGTCGCTCCTCGTCCTCATCCAGCCTGCTGGGGACACAAACAGGAGGGGAGGAGAGCCTGAGAGGATGAAAAGGCACTTCCACCCCAGGCATGAAGTCATTCAGCTTCTTCTCAGACAGGATTCCTAGTCTGACCTCAGCCACTTCTTCAGACCCACTGCTGAGGAAGTGGAGCTGACAAGTGTGTGGAATTACACATCCCTTCACATGGTCGAACCCCCAAACGCTGCTCTCACCGGAGTCATGTGCCCTGCAGACACCACAGGACAGCTGAGAGCCTCTTAGAACAGGCTGCAGACTGTTCCAGAAGCAGGACACCTCCCTGTCCTCTTCCCCATGTGTCACAGCCCATTGGAGAGGAAGCGTCCTGCACATGCAAAGTTTATTGCTGTCCCAGGATGAAGACTGATGGCTCAGAAACCTGTGATGCCACAACAATTTATCTCTCCACCAACCATCACTACCCAAGCTCAAACTGCCCCCAGGAAATCAGTCTGAACTGCCTTAGCAGCTGCCTCCCCTGGTCTGGAATCAGCAAGGATGTACCTGAGTGCAAGAGCTGTGTGCTCTGGGAGATGCTGAACCTACCCAGTGCCCCTGAGCTGTGAGCCTGCAGATGCTGAGCCTACCCAGTGCCCCTGAGCTGTGAGCCTGCAGAAGTGCTCTGCTGCCTGCATCTGCTTCACCTTTGGCAGACCTGCCCTGGAGAAAGCTCAGCTTCACTTCACCATTAGCCAGACCATGGAAGAACTGCAGGACTCAAACCCAAGCAGCAGAAAACATTCCCTTCTCTTGTTCTTTTGCTCTGAGAGAGTGAATGACAGCTCTGGAGGACCACTGGATGGTCACCTGCCATGCTTCCCCAGGCACTGATCCTGCTGAAGGCACTGCCTGAAGGTGTTTGACATGAACACTGACAACACTAACACACCTGCCAGGAGGGCATTGAAGAGCTGTAGTAACTCACACCTGCAGCCAGCAGCATCCAAGCTAAGCAAGAGTGACCTCCAGTGGTTCCTAAGCCATGCAAAATGTTCTAACATCCACAACTGAGTCTGCAAACCTGAGCTCAAGTTTCTCCATCTGCTCAATCAGGTCCTGCATCACATCTCCTCTGTTGGCATGCCAGCCCCAGGAGCCTGCTCAGCTCTTCTGTAGAGGCCACTGGCAGAGCTTACAGCAAACCTACAAGAGCTCTTCAGGCATTACCAGCCCAGGGCTCAAGATCTTGTTACCAATTCCTGCACCAGGACAGATTTAGCAGTCCAAACTGCCAGCAAAGCAGGCCCATGGATCCTCCACAAGGAAAAGAGAAGGGAATGCCATGCTATCTCCAACTACTTCTCTCCTCTCTCTAGAGTCTCCTCTCTTCTCCAGCTTGAAGGACAGCACTAAACACTGCACTAAACCAAGCCACCCTCAAAGAACAATGAATTACAGGAGAGAAATGATTTCAGATCCAAAAGCAAGGTCCCAGATCTTAAGCAGCTGAAGGACAAACAGACCAGAGCTAGCTGGAACTACACTGCCCAGCAGTCTCAGCTCTGAAGCCTGAGTGACAGAAGGAAGCAGGCTGTGCTGCCCCAATATCAGGGGTTTCCAGGTGTTTCCCCAGGGAACAAGCACTGATCAATTCACGTGGCACCACTCCCTCACCTGTTTTAGCTCCTCAGCTCTTTCCCTCCCTAGGGAGGATATTAGCCACAGAAAGAAGCCATTGAAAACAAGAGTCCTCCTCCCTCCAGGACCTAAAGGACATTTACCTTCTCCAGTGTTATTAGACATGAAAACAAGCCACTCTCAGTACCTTAGAGCATAAAAGCATCACCTCACATTCAGAGTGTTCTGTTGGACAAGCAAAGGCAGCTAATCACCTGGCTACTGACAGGTCCCAAAGCAAACTCTGGAGCATGAACACCAAGTGCTGCAGGACACTGTTGCTCAGTTACTGGGCACCCACCTGGGCCCCTTCTGCTGTCCCAGGAGCTTGCCTGGAAGGGAATGGTTTGCTCTCTTCCCACAAGCATTTCTGTGGCCATTTCACTGCCAGTCTTTGCAAGGAAGTGGAAACAGCAGAGGTATGAAGCGGCAGCTTGCTTACAGAGCACATCTGTGATGTTACACCCAATAACACCCCCTCAGGGCCATGCCACCAGCACTTCCTGTGGCACTTTGCCTGCCACTAAACACCTCCTTTTAGGTGTCTCTCTCCAATAAAGCAAAGAGACCAAAACTGCTTCCCAAGGAAAAGATTCTCAATCTGTTGGAGAGTAAAACCTGTAAGTAGACAGAGATCAGCTCCCAGACTCAGTGAAGGAAAGAAATGTGTAGTTACCTCCTGAAACTTCTCCTGCAGGAACAGCAGTAACAGCAACAGACTGCTATGGACACCAGGATGAGGCCAGCTACTACAGCTATGGCAATAAGCAAAGCCTCAAAGTTGACTGAAAAATAGGAAGAGATTCAAGTTGTTAAGACTCCAGCATCAACATTTGGCTTGCTGAGAATTCCTTCCCTCCCTTCTGAGCATTTCTTGATCTCTCTATGTAAATAAAACAGAATTCAAACCAACTCTGGGCAACTGCCCCAGTTGAAACTCAGCACATCACACTGCTACTGGGAACAAATTATCCATTAGTCAGTACTTTACAGGAAGTAAAATTGCTCTTTATATATACCCAATCATTAAAAGTCATCCTGGAGCACTTTCTATGACAGCCAGGCTCTGCTGGGATCTCAAAGCAACCTTTCAGCACTTGCAGGAGGCCTACAGGAAAGATGGGAAGGGATCCCTTATCAGGGAGTGTTTTCAACTGAAGAAGGGGAGAGTTAAAGGAGATGCTGGGAAGAAATTCTTTCCCCAGAGGGTGCTGAGGCACTGGAACAGGTTACCCAGAGAAGTTGTGGCTGCTCCATCCCTGGCAGTGCTCAAGGCCAGGCTGGATGTGGCCCTGGGCAACCTGATCTAGTGGGTGGCATCCCTGCCCATGGCAGGGGGGCTGGAACTAGATGATCTTGATGCTCCCTTCCAACCCAAACCAGTCTATGTTGGGATGTTCTGAACCTGAGGACTCACCTGTTTCTCAAACCACTCCTCTGAGGTCCAGAGAGATCACTCCCTGCTGACAAAAGGCAGCATTCTCTCTCTCTCTAAAGACTTCTCCAAGTCCAGAAGATTAGAGATGATGATTCCAAGTCTAACCACTGTCTTCTCTCCACCCCACCACCAACAAAATCCTCAGGGAGCACCTCTAGTGAGCAGTCACCTTACCTGAATCCTCCTCCTGAGCAAGGCAAGTGAGTACCTACCCCAGCAGAGTCCCCAGCGAGCCCTGGAGAGGGAGCAGAGGGATGATGATGGAAGGATGCTCCTCACAGGGTAATCCAGACAAGTGTTGTTGGTGTAACACCAAAGGCACTGTGCAAAAGGAACACAAACACCCCCTCAGCATCCCAGTTATTGACCTTCAACTGCAGTTTACAGCTCAGGGCTCATCTCCACAGACAGAATGCTTGGGTGAGGACAGCAGGGATACCTTGCAAGTGTTCTGTGGTAGGAAGCATGCAGAAGTTCTGCTACAATTCCTGAGTCAGCCTACAGGGACATGTGCATAAAGTACATTTTGTGTCATTATTTGTACACTAGCCTCCAAATATTTGGGGATATACTGAGGTCCTCTGTGTACCTGAGGATAAAATGGCTTGGAGCTGAGAATGACTCAAATGAGGAAGAGATACAAAGCCAGGAAGGCAGCTGCTGAGAATTTTACCATCCCTGCCACCTTTAAGGAATACCAATACACTCTCAGAGTCCTCCTTCAGCCAGAGATTGGGCTGGCAACAGAGAGAGAACCCTGACAATTCTCCAGGAGCTTCTGCTGCAAGGTAAGACAAGGTCCAGCCTTGTCCAATCTGAGTTGCAAAGCACCCTGGGTACCTTAGCTGTGCACACTTGGGTATCTGGGCATCTTCAGAAGGGAACATTTCTGATCTGTACTCTACTTACACAATGGTTCTGGCTTCTTATGCCTCCACTAAGCAGCAAGCTGAAGTTTGGGGTTTCAGCTGTTAAAGTAATTACTCATTCAAAATTCCTTCATCAAACAACTCAAGCAGGTGAAGAGGGAAAAGGAATCCTGGCTAGGAGAGGGAATGTTTGCAGGATTCATTAGAGGAAGAGCCCAGCCAGGAACTATGCTTTACCTAACAGCACTAGCAAGAACCTCTCTGAAGGCCAACAGCATCCTGGCTTGGAGCAGCACTAGTGTGGCAGCAGGGCTAGGGCAGGGATTGGCCTCCTGGAGTGGGCACTGGGGAGGCCGCACCTCAAATCCTGGGCTCAGTTTTGGGCTCCTCACTCCAAGAAGGACCTTGAGGTGCTGGAGTGTGTCCAGAGAAGGGCAAGGAAGGTGGGGAAGGGTCTGGAGCACAAGTGTTGTGAGGAGCAGCTGAGGGAACTGGGCTTGGTTAGGCTGGAGAAGAGGAGGCTCAGGGGAGACCTTCTCACTCTCTGCAGCTCCCTGAGAGGAGGCTGGAGCCAGGTGGGGCTTGGGCTCTTCTGCCAGGTGACTAGTGACAGGAGAAGGGGAAATGCCCTCAAGTTGCCCCAGGAGAGGTTTAGGTTGGATTTTAGGAAGAATTTGTTCCCTGCCAGAGTGGTTAGGCATTGTCCCAGGCTGCCCAGGGCAGTGGTGGAGTCACCACCCCTGCAGGGGTTCCAAAACCATGGAGACATGGCACTGGGTGCCATGGTTGAGTGGCATGGGGGTGCTGGGTCAGTGGTTGATGATCTGAGAGGTCTTTTTCAACCTAAGTGACTCTCTGATTCCCCTCACACAAGACTCATGCTCTAGTTTACTCTTTATTGTTTTCCCAGTTGATTTCCACCCATTTCCCACTTCTCCTCCCCAGCACACAAGAAGCACAAGGCATTTTAGCCACATCAGGTTCAGTTTATCTAGTCCTTGGACAAGATGAGAACTTATCCAAGTGCTGCTGGCAGAGTGAGACTGAGTCTAAACCAGCAGGAGAGTCTCAGCTGTGCTCTGAAAGCACTGAGCACACCCTGCAACTGGAAGCCTGGATCTGACACTGTCCAACCTCTCTAGAGCAAGCAGAGAAATACCCTGAGTGACCACATCATGCAGAAACCCTGGCCAAGTCAGAACACACTGGCACTCAGTGTGACAGAGGGGAAGCAGCACAGCAGTTGACTCTACCTCTTAAGTAAGAACACAAGACTTCCTCTGATTAAGAGCAGTTTGACTATATTCACCACTCCAAACCCAACCCAAGTGTTAAGGTCCATAAACCAACTCAGGGGAAAAAAACCCCATGAAATGCAGATTCTAAAGTAGTTCTCAGCCAAACAGACTTTTCAGCAGGGTCTGCTGTGATAGGAGAAGGGGTGATGGCTTTCAACTGAAGGAGGGAGATTTAGACTGGATATAAGGAGGAAGTTTTTCACACTGAGGGTGGTGAGACCCTGGCCAAGATTGCCCAGAGATGTCCCAACCCTGGAATCACTCCAGCTCAGGTTGCTTGAGGCTCTGAGCAACCTGACCAAGTGAGAGGTTTCCCTGCTTGCAGCAGAGGGGTTGGACTTCTAAAGGGCCACTCCAACTCTAATCTTTTTATGGTTCTAAAGCAACCTCAGCAATCTGACTTGATAGGAAATGGCAAAAAGAACAGAAACAGAAGCCCCAAGTTCCCAGCCCCAAAGGATGTTAAGTCTCTTACCGAGACATTCTGCAGACATTCTTCACAGGACCTCTGGGAGAACTCAGAGCATGCTAGGAAAGCAGAAACCCAAAACACACACAGATGATATATTCCTTTTCTCCCAGGAACACTAAATAACACAGTATTTAATTGTTCCTTCCCCCCTCCCCTTACTTCTAGCTATAAGCAACAATTCAGCAATGAAAGCCCAGTATTTATACTCCTGGAGAACTGGAGCCAAGGGAGATATAAAGCATTTCAGTTTGTCCTTCTGACATAGGGAAACACTTTCAGCTTGTCTGTAACCTCAATTTCCTTCCTCTAAGGAAAACATGGCAGAGAATAAAAAACCCAAGAGCCTCCCTGTATCTCCACTAAAGTTCTAAGACTTCTGCACTTCCAAGCTGTGCAGCTTTGGAAGCCTAGGCAGAGTTAACCTTTGCCTGGGCTTGGTCACCCTTCCACAGATAATAACCTACTCCTGGGGTTCAGATGCCTTTCCAAAAGCTGTCCAAATAACATGACTTTCAATAACACTTGAAAACAGCAGAGGCTGGCCCCAGCCTCTCGCCCCCAGCCTTGAGCTCTTGCTCGGCATTGAGCAGATCCCCTCTGGGGCTGCTCTTCTGCAGGCTAAGCAGGTTGCACCCCAGGACACAGCTGTCGTCTTGGCTGCCAGGACACACCTAGGACTCATCTCCACCTTGCCATGGATCAGAACCCCCAGAGCCCTCTCTGTGGGGCTGCTCTCCAGCCTCTCAAGCCAGGCTGTCGCCCTGCCTCTGGGCACCACGCCTCTCCGATGCACGGGCCCAGGACTGAGGCACACCCCCGAGCTCCACCAGCTCTCCAGAAGGCTGTTGGGTGCCTGCAGTCCCCGGACCTCTGCCCGTCCCTCCCGCCGTGTCTCCCCACCTCTGCCCCGCTCAGGGCCCAGCGCGGCCCTCACGGGACAAACAGCTCGGGAAGGCCTCGCATCCCGGAGCCAGACCATGGGCAGGGAGGAAGGGACGACTGCTCCTTACCGTGCGCCGGTGCTGGCGGGGCGGTGGTGGGGATGGTGGTAGGGGCGGTGGTGAGCTGCGCCAGGCCCGTCCCGGCGCCGAGGCACGCCAGGGCCAAGGCCAACGGCCATAGCGGCCGAGCCTCCATCCCAGGGCGGGGCAGGGCCAAGGCCGCTCTGTACGCGGAACTGAGCCGCGCAGGCGCTAGGGTCCCCAGCGCGGGGCGGGACCGAGCGGGGCGGGCCAAGGAGGGGCCAACGCCCTAGCAACCACCCCAATAAGCCTAAGCCTCGCCCCGCAGGTGTTTGGAGGCGATTTTGAACCTCCTATGCCCCGGCCCGACTCTGTCAGCATCCCTCGGGGGCGCCTAAGGTTGCGAGTCCGGCCCTTGGTGGGCTCAGTACAGCTTCCTAAGGAGGGGAAGCAGAGGAGCAGGAGCTGATCTCTTCTCTCTGGTCAGAGACAGGAGCTGAGGGAACAGCATGAAGCTGTGCCAGGGGAGGGTTAGGTTAGACATTAGAAGGTTCTTCCCCCCCAGGGGGTGGTGGAGACCTGGCCCAGGCTCCCCACGGCAGAAGTCACAGCCCCAAGGCTGAGAGAATTCCAGAAGCATGTGGGCAATGCTCTTAGAGACATGGTGTGATTTTTAGGGTTGTCCTGTGCAGACAGGAGCTGGAGATGTAAAATGCACTCCAAATCCTCTGAGATGGGAGGGTAAGGATGCAGAAGAATCTCTGGACACTTAGGGATGTGGTTTAGTTGCATGGTGGTGATACATTGGTGGTTGGACTGGATGATTTTAGAGTTCTCTTCTAACCTGAATGATTCTGTGATCTCTGTGGCCCTAGACAACTGTGGTTATGCAGTGAATCAAGTCCTTAATGGTCAATGAAGTGAGATACCCAGCCATGCTTAGACAGCCTACCCTCCCAGCAAAAGAAGTTCTTCCTCATGTTTAGGTGGAAGACATTATAAGCCCAGCAAGGCATCTGAAACACTCTGGTGGTGAAGTCTTTTATATTCTAGCAGTTACTCTTCTCCACAAAATTAATCAAAATAAACTGCACCTGTATGAGAATTTTATTAAAAATACATTGTCTTCTGTTCACATAAAAAGAGCCAACACTGTCATTACACACAACTTAAGAAGCTGGGACAGGAATTACTTGGGAAAAGCACAGATTCCTGTAATCCCAGAGCACCCAACCTTTGACTGCGTGAGCCACACACTAAAATCTTCCCGTGTTCAAGACCCAAAGTGCCCAGGAAGGAGCTGCTGGTCAGAGGCAGAGGTGCTAACTGCTCCACAGCAGCTCCTCCCTGGCAGTGAGACATGCAGGATACGTGTGCTCTTCTCCTCAAGGAAAGCTTGCCACTAACCAGCTCTGCTGCTGGGCACAGTGGTAACCTCAGCAAAAGAAGTGCTGGAGTGGTACTCAGCTTGTGTCACAGCTTGGGCACCTCTTTCTGTGAAGAAGGAGCAATACAGCACAGCACTTCCAGCCCATCCCACTTAGGATCCAGCAGAAACCCACAGTAACAGCACTGTTGGAAGGAACCCAGCCATGCTTCAGTGACACAATGGGATGCAAGTCGTCTTTGATAACAATGACCTTAATTGAAAGCTACCCTGGAAGCCACTAACTTCTGGATCCCCACTTTTCCTAACTGAGATCCATCTGGAAAGACACAATTCTCAAAGCAACGAGTTATCAGCTTAGGCAGCAGCAAATACTGAGTGAAAGATGAGTGCATAAAAACCAAAGTCAGAATAGAAAAGAGCTGCCAGAGACATCTGCTATTGAAAGGGTACAGAACAAAACACTGGCTGCATTTATCTCTTCTAGAAAGCATCAGTCTGGAGAATACTGAAGATTCAGCCACTGAGAGATGTAGTCATCATCCCTCCAGAATGACCAAAATGCTTCAGAAATTCAGGCTCCTAAAGCATAGCAGATGCTGACTGTAAAGTAACATTTACTGGCCAACTAGTAACTTAAGCAAGGCACAAAGAAGAAAAGACACTGGAGTGATGGGGAAGCCAACTGAGGTAACACCACAAACCGGTGGTCCCTTTGCTCTGACCTGACAAAGCAGCTAAGGATGTGGGCAGCTGAAGCAGCAACAGGATCTAAGGCTGGACAAAGGCAGAGTTAACTGCAAAGCAGAGTTCATTTTGAAGAGAAAAAAGGTGGTTTGTGTGTCATGATACATGTTCTAATCTCATACAAGTCATGATCTGACAAAAAGAAACAAGATACTTCATCTAACATCACCCTCTGTAAACCTAAGAAGGTGTTAAATTCATGTAACTACAGAGGCCTCCCTCCTTAAGCATTCTTTATTATCTACAGTGTTAATTCCTTAGAGGGCAATTTAATCAAGCACTGTCTGCAAGGCCTGTCAGAGATCAGCTGACAGAGATCAGCTTCCTCCCTCAGCCCACTGAGGCCTGAGGGCTACCAGATGAAACACAATGATCCCTCTTAATATTTGTTATTGCACAAATCCTAACAGAGTAAGGTTTGCTCAGCACAGCATTTGTTCCTGCTTCTCTTGCATGGAAAAGGAAACAGGATCTCAGACGAGTTTGCAGAACTGGAATGAAAAGAAGTCAGTTTGATTTTTCATTTTAGGAAAGCAAATTTGTTCTGGGATGAATGAAATGCAAATATCCACTCAGCTCCAGAATGCCACCAAACAAAGTAACTTTCCTTACTGGAATGACAACTCAAACACAATATCCCACTTTGCCATAATCTGGGCAAATAAAATACTTGTCTTAATTATAACACTCTTCAACTCACCATCATCAAATTTCCAAGTAACTTCAAAGCCCATACTGGAAATCAATTATCCTTAGGGCTGACCTGCTCTGCATTTTAGAAGGACAAAAATGACTTAAAGACCACCCATGCCGGGAATTTGTAGAGCTACAAGGTAAAGCTCACAAGTTATTCAAAAACCTCATCTTATAGAGAACAGGAATGGGAAACTTCCTGCAGTTGTGAGGAGGCAGCATAGGAAATAACTGGATTTTGAAATAGCTCAACTTGAAAGGTGCTGAAGAATAAGGCTGAAAAGGTTAAGTCTTAATCAGTAATTAAATATGCTACAGCATGAAAAGTCTAACAGCCGTAAAGATTGACTCTGAAAAACACACAAGCTCATTGTTATTTGTATATACATCTCAAAAATAGAATCTAGAGTTAAAAACCTCTCCCCAGGGCAATAATCCCCTTCCTAGAGAGATGTTGTTACAGCTTGTGTACAGTGCTCCAAAAGCATCTTTCATAGCCTTCAGAATTCTTCACGGCTTTCCTAATCCATTTTGCAGCGAGTGACATCTCTCTCCAGAGCTGACTAATGCCTTAAAGGCTACTTGAAAATCCACCCTGAAGATGGGCCTCCAAGAAAATGCTCAAGCCTCTCACTGGGATTTTTAAAGACAAGTGGTTTCTGTTTTAATCACAAACGAGCTGCAGTGGACTTGCCAATTTACTACAAACCAGACTAGAAATAAAACTCAGAAGAAAAGTTTCTAGCCTCCAGTAAGTCCCAAAATGCTATTACAGTACAGAAGATCATCATCAGTCAAATCTGCTTTACTTCTTCTGATAGCTACTCTGAAAACAAAGAGGAATTGGACATTCTACTACAGAAGTTCTAAGCAGGTAGTTTTGTGTGTGTGCAGTGGAACGCAAAGAACAGTGCTACAGAACTACCTGAGTTTGCCAAACACCCTCTTCAGACAACATATCTTAAAATATGTGTGTCTAGATCAACAAGAAACTCAGTGAACTGCCTGCACCCAGTTCCACTGCCTGCACTGGGTAAAGCATGGGTGGTCCAAGGGTCCACCTATGCACCTCTTATGATGGGATCAGGATCTAATCAGAGCTTATCAGACAGCAAGGAGGTTCAGACCTGCTTTGATGTCAGAAAGCAGAAGGATGAATAAATACTACTGCTAGTGTAGGGTCCTGATGGACAGATACTACTGCTAGTGTAGGATCCTGAGACAGATACTACTGCTAGTGTAGTGTCCTGATAGATACTACTGCTAGTGTAGGATCCTCAGACAGATACTACTGCCAGTGTAGTGTCCTGATAGACAGATACTACTGCCAGTGTAGTGTCCCAGCATTAGCAGCAATCTTGTCTATAAGTGAGCTCAGAGTTTAAAGAGAAAAAACTAAAAGCTGCTCAGGAAGTAACAGAGGAGAACAGCGACAGAGCTGCTGAACTCCAGTCTCTGTTGCTTTGCACCTTGGAGAAACATGACCTTCCAAACGATTATGTTCAGTGCAAGGCAGCACAGAGACTCAAGCTTATCATTTTCATGGTTTGAATGAGCACAAGAACTCGGCTTCCAAAACCTGGCCTTCTTAAGATGCATGTGTCACAACGGGAATGTCAATATCCATGGCAGAGAGGCGAGAGCGTGCAGAGTAGGGCTGAGAGGCATAGCTGTGCATGCTAGGAGCATGGGGATAGAGGGGCTGCCAGAAAGGAGAAGGCAGGCTTTTACATGCACAGTACCACAGAAAGAGCATGACAGAGGTGAAAAAGAGCCCCCCAGCGCTGGCAATGGCGATAAACACAGAGATGTCAAAGCTAAAGACAGGCTCGTATTTTCTGTTCAGGTAATTGTTATAGAAAATGACCCAGATCGAGGGGGTGAGACAAATGGCACAGGCAAGCAGGAACAAGAGGCCAGCCACCAGATGGCAGCCGGCACTGTTCACAAGGCATTTGGCCAGCTTGACGTTGGGCACGCTGGATACAAAGGCTGTGTTGCACATGCCAATCAAGCAGAGAAAGAGAGCTGAGACAGCAGTGAACATACTGAGGGGAAGGGCAAACTGAAGAACACGCAAATCCAGCTGATCGACAGCAGTGTACCACTGCGGGTCATAGATCACACAGTCTCTGCTCCCATCAAAGCGAGCGCACTTAATCCAGAGTCCCGTGTAAACGGTCACGTTCCTCTCGTTCTTGTTGAAGGTGTACAGTCTCATCTGCCTCCAGTTTGGGAGCAGAACTGCTGCAAGGAGCCCAGCTACGGAGGCTGTTCCACTGAGGAAGGCCAGCACTGTTGCTGCATGAACTTCCCGGCAGCCCATTCTGGCCCACACAAGGTTGTTTCCTGCAATTTAAACCAAACAAAAGATTACAAAAATAAAAACCAGTAGGTGAGAGTTGAGGGACTCAGATTATTTCACAGACTGTTCCAGTTGCTCTGCTGACAGACTGATAAATTTGCTGTGTTCAAGAGCAAAAAGGAGCTCGTTGAACATGTCATTCTACACAGCCTTGTAGTTCACCTTGTGTCCCTGCAGAGACTTTTAGAGTTCAGGTGGAGAAGGCGAATCCCTGAGTGAGCATCATTTAAGAAGTTCAACTCTCCTCAGCCTGCAGCTCCCTCTCTTCAGCCTGGATATAATACCACAGCATGTGTTCAGTCCTGCCACGCTGCCAAGATTGCTACGGCTGCTCACTTCAAATAAGCATCACTAAGCTGCACAAGCAATGCACAGGTAGGCAGTTATCCACATTCTCCACAGGCTAAACTGTTGATGAGAGCTGCAGGTTAGTAGTGAAAGCTCTGTTGAGTAATTCAATAGGATTTTTTCCAAAGCAATTAACAGTTCTTCAAAACTACTTCTGCCTCTCAAAACCAGTTATCCACACACAAGAACAATTCCAGAGAGCAGATGGCTTTTCACCTTTCACATCTTCCTCTTCAGAGCCAGTGTTAAAGAATACTGTTTCTTTATCAATATAACCATTGTCTGCATCCCTAATATAGCCTCCTCTGCAAAGAGCCTGGGAAACACAACCCCAGCACGGTGGAAGTTGGAAGGGATCTTTGGGGATCATCTAGTCCAACACCTTAACAGGGTACCTGTCAGGTAGGGGGACCCAAGACCTACTACCATCATCATTCATTTAATATTACACTTACTCTCACTTTCAGTAAGGTCAATACAACCAACTTGCAAGGAAATGAAACTACAACAAATGAGCTTGAGAGGTAAATCTCATAGGCACGAAATTTTGTTCTCCCCAACCTCAATACATTTGTTTCTTCCATAAAGAGCCTGCCTGGATAAAACTTCCATGCAGACAGGGCACACTCTGAGCAAAGCTGGAATAACCACAAGACTGATTGTTTTCACATACCCCCTGTTTCTGTAAATTCATCTTCATGCAGCATGGAAATAATGTGAGGTTCACCTCTATTCTCTAACGCAAGAGGATGGGAAAAAAAAAACAAAGAGGAAGGTTTTCTTTCCTTCCATGTTATCAAATTCCAGTTATGGCAAGGAGTATGCAGCCAGGATTTAGGACAGCACAAGAAAACTTGTATTTCTCTATTACCTCTGCTGTCCCAGTTACACAGAGAGGAAAACCCCTATCCATGATACACCACTAGCTTAATAGCTGTAATTATAGCTTCAGTTACAGATCCCTGATTAAGACAGTAACAAAACAGATGTCTTAATTAAGATGGACCAAGTGTACTTACCAGCAGTGTGTCCAAAACAAGGAAAACCTTAGCAGCTTTTGGAAGTAGGACCAAATGTGTTACTGGATCTAAGAAACAGAACAAGCAGAGTCAACCTGACATTTCTTTCCTGCAACTCCAGCAACAGTGTTTACATTGTAATTCAGAAACAACTGCCATCACCTTTCCACAATCTCCTTCTAGTTAAAAAACAAAACTCAACCTCCTTTTTCTTCTTCCCCTAGAATTCTTCCCTAGATCATGTTCTATCTACTAATCTCTGTCTTCATGCAACAGAAAAAAAGGTGCAAAAAACTCCCTTTGTGTTCCAAGACATTCACATCCTGAATTCTATGTTTCTAGCAAAATACAAAATTTCCTAAATGAGAAAGTGAAATTCCAAGTCTAGAGTCCCACAGTATGAATTCTACTGCATGTTATACACAGAAACATAATCCGTGCTGAACTCTAATCTGAGAGCTGTGTTCAGTTCTGGGCTCCTCAGCGTAAGACAGACATGGAGCTCCTGCAGGGAGTCTAACAGCAGGCTGGGAAAAGGCTGAGGGAGCTGGGCTTGGGTAGCCTGGAGAAGAGGAGGCTGAGAGGGAACCTGATCAGTGGAGAGAAGGAGCTGAAGGGAGGCTGTCCAGAGGATGGAGCCAGGCTCTGCTCCACGAGGCCAAGCAATGGGACACCAGGCAACAGGCACCAACTGGAACAGAGGAAGTTCAGCCTAAAGCTGAGGAAGAACTTCTTTGTGTGAGGGTGACTGAGCACTGGCCCAGGTTGCCCAGAGAGGTTGTGGAGTCTCCTTCCCTGGAGAGATTCCAAACCACCTGGACCCAATGCTGAGTGCTGTGCTGTAGGGACCCTGCTAGAGCAGGGAGGTTGGGCTAGCTGACCTCTGGTGCTCCCTTACCACCTGAACCTCCCTGGGATTCCATTACCGTGAGATTTCCACTGCCAGGTTAATCAACCCAGACTGCTATCAGTAAATGTGACACTTTGGGCCAATTAACTATGCAGGGCTGCAGAGGTCAGCATCAACACCTTCAGCTGAATGTGGAGAAGTAGCAGGTTTGTTTTGGGGTGGGTTTTTGAGTTTAGATCTCAAAAAGAAAAAGCATTACTGCATAGCTCAGAGCAGCTGCTTTTATTCACTAGCACTTCTGAGTAATTTCCAAGCTTTTTGTGAACTTAGCAGCAACTGAAGCCAAAATGAACATACAAGCCTCCCTCTGCAGGTTCACACCTCAAAATAACCAGCCAGTGCTCAATAACAACTATAATTAGGTAGAAAAACCATACTTGGCAAACAAACCTGTCATCAAGGGAGCTGTGCCCAGCCCAGGAGTCACGCCCATTAAATGATGACAACCTGTGGCCACCGGCTGCTATAACCACAGAATGTTAATGAACAGGTACAGAGCAGATATGGAATGCTCTACAACAGCCAACTCAGGAAGTCCTTCAGTTGTGCAGAGCTGGAGTTTCTTTTCCTGCAGCTGTTTAGTCCATCTGATTTTATTCTTTGTTACTGAAGGTTCTGAACAACTAGGGACCTCGGCCACTTCTGAGCTAGCTGTTCAAGGGGAGCAGTCCAAGCACATTTGGACCAGGATAAGGGAACCATGGCCACCCTGGTTGCAAACCCAGGAATTTTAGTGTCTATTAACCCTTTTCTTTCGACAACAACAGGGTAAGAGGAAACAGCCTCAAGTTGTGCCAGAAGAGGTTCAGGCTGGGTATGAGGAACAATTTCTTCCCTGCTAGAGTGGTTAGGCATTGGCCCAGGCTGCCCAGGGCTGAATCACCATTCATGGAGAACTTCAAAAACGACAGGGGAGGTTCAGGTTGGATATTAGGAAAAAATTCTTCCCTGAAAGGCTTGTCAAGTCCTGGAAGAGGCTGTCGAGGAAAGTGATGGAGGGGAGGGAAGGCTTAGAAGACGTGTAGATGTGGTGCTCAGGGACACGGTTTAGCGGCAGACTTGGCAGTGGTAGGTTACCCGTTGGACTTGATGACCTTAAAGGTATTTTCCCACGTAACCAAACAGCAGAGGCTGAAGCAGATAACACACAACACGCAATCCCCCACCGAGGAGCTCGGTAGGTGCCCTACATACCCCAGCACACGCCGACACCTCCTCATCGGGACCACATTCGCGACCAAAACATATTAAACCTATCACTCTGGCACCGATAAAGCGGCAAGGGCCACAGAAACCATCCAGCAAGGCCTAAGATACCTAAAGCCGACGGGTGGAACCCCCTCAGCGCCGGATCCCCCCCTCAGAACCAAGACGACCGCGGAGCAGCTCCTGTTGGACAACCACTAGGACAGAACCAGAACCATACCCACCCGTCAGGGCATGTCTTACCTCGCTGTCAGGGCCCAGGGGGGACGCACAAGAAGCACCATAGCCGCTGCTACCGTTCTTGGGAAGGCCCGGAGGGTTCTGGGCTTGTAGTTCAACGCCGCCGCAGTGGCTTCCCTCAGCGAGGAGACTACAGCTCCCAGAATGCCCCGCGGTAACGGAAAGGGCGGGAAAGGCCGAAAGGGAACCAACCCTCTGGGAAGGGCGGGAGGGGACG
>VWZX01010907.1:1183-29502 GCA_013399015.1 Galbula dea
CCTCCTGGATTGTTCCTTCTCTGCTGTGTTGTAGTTGCAGCAGATACCTGGGAGGTTAAAGTCTCCCACAAGAACAACTGCAAGTGACTGTGAGATTTCTTCTAATTGCTTAAAGAAAGTTTCATCTACCTTATTGCTCTGGTTGGGAGGTCTGTAACAGACCCCCACAGCAATATCATCTTTGTTGACCCTTAACCTAATCCAAACGCATACAACCTCATCATTACTGTGCTCAAATTCAGACCTTTCATAACATTCCTTAACATAAAGAGGCACCCCACCACCTCTCCTTCCCTGTCTGTCCTTCCAGAAGAGCTTGTAGCCATTGATTGTGGCACTCCAGTCGTGTGAGGCATCCCACCATGTTTCTGTGATGGCCACTATGTCATAGTTATCCTGTTGCACAATGGCCTCCAGCTCTTCATGCCTATTGCCATGCAACTTCTGCCAGCTCCCTCAACACCCGTGGGTGCATCCCATCAGGTCCCATGGATTTATGGATGTCCAGATGGCTTGACTGCTCTCTAACCCAGTCCTCATCAACCAAGGAAAATCACCTGGGAATCTAGGAGCTGCACGTTCTTAGTCTATATCAACATCATTGTAACATGGAGATGAGATGTCATTATGAAAAGTGCACTGTCATTCGCTGTCCCTTAATAAGGAAAACTTGTTTCCACCTTCAGCATCTGTAGTTTAACTGCATTTATAGAGAAATCTGCATCCCACAAATTACTGTAGAGTTGCAAGTTCATTGAGCCTGTTCTAATTATTCTGTCACAGCAAGCTATACCCTCATTCTCCTGTATATGTTCCAGTATATCAGACAGATCTTGAACAATGCAGGCCTACACAAATGGGCTACAGAAGCTTTGCAGAAGCATTTCTCATCTTCCTCTGCAATTACATAATTGTTTCCAGCTCTATAAGGAAGTAGAGTATCTACTTTCTGTTTGTACTTATTTCACAGCTTCTCTGTTTTGCATCAGTTTTCACTGATAAATCATTCAGATTTCCTTCATTTTTATATGGCTGTATACTGTAGAAATCTTTTCTGGGTCCATGCCTGATGCACAGCTAGTCCCTCTCAGAAGTCCTTCTTGAATCTCTCACCACAGCCTTGTACTAGGCATTTAGTTTTCAGTTTTTCTCATGCATTTTCTGCAGTTTCAAAGCTTCATATTCCATTTAATCATGTTTTTTGTAGATTTTATCTTGTCTTTATTGACTTTCTTCGTGATGCAGCCACCAGCTCATGTGAGGGCAATACATAGCATTCCCATCAAAAATACTAATAGCTGTGTTTCCTAAAATTTCTGCAGTCTCCCACATCCCACAAGGTTGCCACACAGAGTATTTGCTATCTGGAATCTTCTTTGGATACAGCCTTCCCAATTCACCTTTTTTCTGTTAATTTTACAGAATAAAGCTGTTCTTGAATTTAACTGGAGTTTTGTGATGGAAAAAGCATTTATCTGTAAGAACTAAGGTAATCTGTTAAAGATTTAGGAAGAATTAACAGTAACAAGGCAGGAAATTAGAGGAGAAGTAAAAAGCTAAAGAAACTTAAAATCAACCTGAGTAACAGTATCCAATTTTTAACTGCTGTTTGATTTCCTTTTGATGTTATTGACTTTAATCCTCAGGTCTCAGTCTGCAGTCAGTAAAAAGTGGATGATATTATCCACTTTAATTAAAAGATTTCTGAACTCGTTAGTAGTTGAACATAAAAAATCCCATATTTAGGAAGAGTGGAAAAGGTATTTTAAAAGACACTTTTTGAATAAGCACCAAGGATCTTATGTGCTGGGTGAGACAGGTAGGTCTGTGGAAAAACCATCAACAAAACCAAAAAAGCGTGTTGCCATGTAAACAAAAGGCATGTTGCATCCAAATTAATGCTTCAGTTGAGCATGAGTCCCTATATTTCTTTGTTTCTGGGTACTTGCCTTTGTATCTCTAATACTAAAATCTTTTTAAAATCATCTCATGGCATTTAGCTACTCTCCCATTTATCAACGATTATGGATGCTTTTATGCCGGAGGTGTTCTTGTGCTCATAAAAAATTACTCTCTATTGACTTTAAAGAATATTATATGGTGTTGGTAAAATAAAAAATAGGTAACAATTTTTTTAAAAGCCCAATTTTGTTATTTTATTTCCTTTTGATTTCATTTCATTTTTCCCTTCTGCAATGAAGCAACAGTCAGAGATCTTTTTGATTAAAGAGTGGCTGGGGTGAACAGCCAAAATACTGAACAAGTTTATCAGGGATAAAAATTCTGTTGAAGGACAACAAAGTTAAAAAAAAACAAAAACAAAAAAACCAAAACAAACATTAAGACTCAGGCACCCTGAGAATGCCTAATCTTGTCTGATCTCAGAAGCTAAGCAGGGTCAGACCCAGTTAGTACTTGGATGGGAGACACCTGGGAATACCAGGTGCTGTAGGCTTTCGTGCTCCGGCAGGGTGGGTTGGACTACATGATCTTTCGAGATCCCTTCCAACTCCTAACATTCTGTGATTCTGTAATCATCTGCGTCAAAGTGGGTTATATTCCCGGGTTGGCTGTGCTGTGCTCATTAGTTCTGCAACAGTACAATGTTGCAAGAAAGCTTTCTCTTCAATTCAATTGCCTTGCTCTTATAGAGAAATAACAGAAGTCTAGAGTACACACACTCTCACTTGATGGAAAATGGCAAATTACCTTTGAGATCCTGAGAACAGGTAGATAAATAAACAAAACTGCCTCTTTGCAGCTGCCTAAGAGGTAAAATCTCAGTGAAAATATTAGATGAACTGGAAGAACTCCCTTTTAACTACCCACAAATTCTATCCAGAGAAGGCTGGAAGAAGATATTGCTTGCCTCTCAGGATCGTCTTTGCCGGACCCTACTGCCCTAAAAGATACATTTTCATCTCATTGATCAGCTTGAAAGAATGTTGGGAAGGGGAAAAGCACTAATAAAATGCTACCACAAAATGGTAAAAAGCCTGAAATGAAATTTTTAGTAACAGCACAGGCACTGGGAATGCATACAATCTCAGCAGACCCAGCTTCTTCTCCGAGCAGTCTACCCTATACAACTTCCTCCAGACAGTTAACTGGGGCCAGTGACTCTCCACTAGTTTCTCTAGAGCAGTTAGCTTCCTCTCAGAGAAGAATGAATGCCAGAGACTTGGTACTTTTCTTCTCGCACTGGCAGAAAATCAGCAACGGTTCTGATCCACAGTATCCAGAGATCAAATAAAAGAAAATAATGTTAGGAAAAATTACATACTCAGCCCATCTATTATTTCCTGTCTTTCATTAAGCATTTTTCAGCATCAGCAAAGCTTCCAGTAATCCAGTTTGTCATTAGTCTTTACTGCCACTGTAACCATCACTGTTATCCCAGCACGAGATACTCCTAAAACATGTTTTTGAGGTAATCTCATTTAAAAATATATATATATGGCAGTCCCAAGAAAACAAAAATCTCAGATAACCGAAGTTGAGACACTGTCTCTATATCAAGAATTTTGGATTAAACATGAAGTGTTCACATTCCAATTTTTCTTTTACTCCTTGGGTGACATTTTAAAATCTATAATACCACATAAGGATACCTAAACCAGAAAGACAGGACAATCTATTCTTAGGGAGAAACAGAAGTCAGTGATTGTGCTTTCATTCCTTCCTGGGGACCAACACCTAACTTTAGTATAACAAATTCTCCCATTTTACATCTTCCTCTATCACTGTTTACATGATATGACATTTCTCATATATCTGCCATGCCACGATACCTATAATCATATTCAACACACTATTTATTGCATACAGTGCATTACATATTGTATACATCACCTCATATAATACTGGAAGCTAGAATAAAACAATACTGAATTATTTAGCATTTCTTTTCTGCAACACCTCCCATGGAAAGCACAAGGAAAAAGGTCACAGTGGAAGTGAAGCTGGTCATTGTTTCCTTCACATTTTCCCAACAGGAAAAGAAAAAACAGATTTTTCAGATTGCCTTACCCTCTCCCTCAGTGATCTGTTGTACTTCCACTCTACCACTTGCAACATGAACTCCTGCATTTCTCTTGTCACCAGGTCCCAGGACGCCAACCTCTTGCTGAGAACATTTTCCTTTCTGGGAACCTCTGAATTAGCTGGGTTAGCTTCTGAGCAGATCCCCTCAATGGATGGT
The DNA here is from genome assembly GCA_013399015.1 of Galbula dea. Classification (NCBI taxonomy): domain Eukaryota; kingdom Metazoa; phylum Chordata; class Aves; order Piciformes; family Galbulidae; genus Galbula; species Galbula dea. The sequence goes on from VWZX01010907.1 coordinate 5,385, forward strand.
GGACGGTGATGGGCTCTCTTCACTCTTACTCATCCTTATCCTCCCAGCCCCTCTCACTTTTCAGTGAATTAATCTATATGATGAATATCCAAATTTATAGAAGGAATCCAGAGAAAAGACAATGTAGATCTATATCTGGATGTAGTAATAGCACCTCTCAGGACTGCTACTGCAGGGGGTCACTCAGATCTTCAGGTTTTGCCTTCAAGCACTTTGAGAGCGTGATCACTTCATTCAAAAATTTTTTCAGCTTTTCCTCACCCTCTGTAAAGAAACATGGAGTACTCACCTGGAGGCACTCTCATTTCTGATTCCAAAATACCACCAGTATTTTTCAGGGCTATACACGTGGTGAGTCAAACACTACAGATCATTTCTTTTCTCTCCTGAGAGAAGTAATAAAAACATTCTCTTATTTTTACCTTCATCATGATTTTTTCCCTTTTTTCTTAACTTCCTCTTCTATACCTATTTGATACTCTTGTGAATCCTCCCAAACCATGACACAACATTGCACAGCAGAACAAAGACACTACCAGAATGGTGTCTCCCAGAGAAGCTGGTTTTCAGGATCACATCTGCTCTCCTGCCAGACATGTGATTCCAATTAGCATTGGTGCAAGCTCTGCTGCAAAGTGACCACAGTCAGTGATTCATAAGCTCTCTACTAGTCTGTTGCGGTTATGCTACATTAGTTTTTAGTTTGTTAGGAGTGCAGATGGACTCTTTTTCCAGTATTTTTTGCTGTTGTTCTACAGTCAAAAATATAGCAGTCTCATAAGTTAGAGCTAAGACACGACAGATAGGTATTTTCTAAGTGACACTGCAAGATCACAAGAGTCAGAAGACTCCAGTGAACTATTGTCACTGCCAGGCTGTGGAGAAGGAAGAAGATGTCGTTTCTCAGTTGAGTACATAACATCTGATTGACCTGTGACAGACGGCAGAATATGCATCAAATTATGTTTATTACTTTAATACATTGAATAAAGTACGTAAATAATAACTAGAATGTTTTCTTTCAGAGTTTTCCTTATTTTTAACTGTGGTAAGTGCACCACTTGGTAATAGTCCATGGGAATGTACCTTCTTGGAATATAGTTCTTACTCAAGTAAATGCAGTCATTTTCTCATTTCAATCTTCAGTATCACTTAGAGTCTTATCTTAAAAACAAGAATAAAACCTGTCCAAAAAGCTGAATAGGGTCCTCTTGAGGTCATCTAACTGGAATAACATTATCCTAGCAGACACCTAGCTGCTGTAATAAAATCTTTGACTTTTAATTAGTTTTTGCTACAGTAATCCCACAGTGATTCAAAGCATGAAAAATACCCCAAAAATGCTAAGAAAGAGGAAAGGTTGCACTGTTAAGTAAACATTTTGAAAAGTGAACTCTCAGACAAAGACTTAAAACATTAAATGTCAGAAGAAATTTTTCTAGAGGATGAAGAGCATGCTGCATCCAGATAGGTATTGATTTTCATGGAACTCAGCTTAGCTCGGAAGGTGAGTTCAGTTAGTGAGTTGGTGGTCGTCCGTCACTTAGAACAACCTTAGCCATGGCACCCGCCTGACAGAAGGCTAAGTCCTCTGCACTCAAGACAATGAATACAGCATCCCTGAAAGAGCCCCCACAAAAACATACAGCCATCCAGATAACAGGCTGCAGGGAATGTCTTTCACTGGCAACTGATAACAGCAATGAGAACAGCTGTGTGATATGTGACCAGGTGGACAATCTGCTCAGCCTGATGGCAGAGCTATGAGAGGAAGTAGAAAGGTAAAGGAATATCAGGGAGTGTTACATACAAATATGCTCTTCTCTCCCTGAGACAGAAACAGGAACAGCCACCAGAAAAAAACAAGATCAAAAAGAGCCTGTATCCTTCCCCTGCCAGGCTGAAGGCAGTAGCTTAAAGGAAAGCAGTGAATAGATGCAAGGCTACACATTTACACGGCCTGGGCTTAGCAATATGTTGGATAGCAGTCTTCATTTCCTAGTAATTTACACAATAACATATACCTACCCATCACACTGCCAAACACAAAAGTTATAGGTTTCACCATTTCATGGTACCTTACACTTCCCATGAGTTCTTATTGTGAATACAGTGTTTGTCACTTAAGAAAAACCATTGCAATTTTTTCATCCCATTCATAGTACAGTGATTCTTTGTCATCATCCACTAGTGTGAATCCACAAGACATGAAGATAACGCTAGTGGGAGAATAATTTACTTTTGGTGTGAATGCTTTTATTTTTCAGTGTTCTCATATTTTCAGCATTTTCTTCTTTTCTATAATGGCCTGCTGATCACTGCTGCAGCAGAAAGATTATGGGCCCCAACCAGAGCCTAAAGTAGTAATGGGAAATTAGCCTTAACAGATTTCTTCTTAAACCGCAATGTAAAAGCCATTGTGCAATATTCCAGATGCGGCCTCACCAGGGTAGAGTAAAGGGGGAGAAGACCCTCTCTTGACCTACTAACCACACGCCTTCTAATACACCCCAGAATCCCATTGGCCCTCCTGGCCACAACAGCACACTGCTGGCTCATGGTCATCCTTCCATCCACCAGGACCCCCAGATCCCTTTCCCCTTCACTGCCCTCCAACAGCTCAGTCCCCAACCTATACTCATGCATGGGGTTGGTCTTTCCCAGGTGCAAGACTAGACACTTGGCCTTATTGAATCTCATTAAATTTCTCCCTGCCCAGCTCTCCAGCCTGTCTAAGTCACGCTGAATGGCAGCACAACCCTCCTGTGTGTCAGCCACTCCACCCACTTTAGTGTCATCAGCAAACTTGCTGACAGCACACTCTGTTCCCTCATCCAGGTCATTAATGAATAGACTGAAAAATACTGGTTCCAGTACTGACTCCTGAGGGACTCCACTAGACACAGGCCTCCAACTGGACTCCATCCTATTGACCACAACTCTCAGACTTCTGTCCTTCAATCAGTTCACAATCCACCTCACTACCCAGTCATCAGACCACACTTCCTCAGTTTAGTTGCAAGGATGCTGTGGGAGACAGTGTCAAACGCTTTACTGAAATCAAGATAAACCACATCCACTGTCCTACCTTCATCTATCCACCTGGTTATGTCCTCATCAAAGGCTATCAGGTTGGTCAAACATGACTTCCCCTTGGTGAACCCATGCTGACTGCTCCNATCTTCTGTCACCAAGGCACCTACCTCATTCAGCAGAGGGCCTACATTTCCTCTAGTGTTAGTTTTTCGAGCAATGTATTTGAAGAAGCCCTTCCTATTGTCCTTGCCTCCCTTGCAAGCTTTAATTCCAGAGAGGCCTTAGCTTTCCAAGTTGCCTCCCTACAACCTCTGACAACAGTCTTGTACTCTTCCCATGTGGCCAGCCCCTCCTTCCATGACCTGTAGACCCTTTTCCTCCACTTGTGTTTGCCCAGCTTAATCAAGCTTAATTACTTAATCAAGCAGGTCTCCTGGCTCCCCTCCTCAGTGAAGCCCAGTGACAGGGGGGTTGTTAGGCACTGGAACAGGTTGCCCAGAGAGGTTGTGGACGCCCCATCCTTGGCAGTGTTCAAGGCCAGGCTGGATGTGGCCCTGGGTGACCTGGTCTAGTGATTGGCATCCCTGCCCATGACGGGGGTGTTGGAACTAGATGATCTTTAAGGTCCCTTCCAACCTGAGCCATTCTATAATTCTATGATTCTATGACAGGACAAGGGGCAATGGCTCTAAGCTGAAGCATAGGAGGTTCCGTGTGAACACACGTAGAAATTTTTTCATAGTGAGGGTGCCAGAGCACTGGAACACACTGTGCAGAGAGGTTGTGGAGTCTCCTTCTCTGGAGATATTCAAAACCCATCTGGACGTCTTGCTGTGTGACGTGGTCTAGGGAATCCTGCTGTGGCAGGGGGGTTGGACTAGATGATCTTTCGAGGTCCCTTCCAACTCCTAATATTCTGTAATTTTTGGGCTAGAAGGATCTTCTTAAAGAAGATTATATTACAGTTTTTCATGTTAACATCCTCAGTCAAAACCAGGCAATTAGCTGACAGTAATCTTTGGAACATCATAAGAGTAATGTTAAGAAGTACTAAAGACATGCATAAAATATAAGCTGGTATATTTCAAACATACCATAAAGAACCATGGCAACAACAGGCAATTAATTCACACTTACTTGGATTACCATAGAAACTGGACCAGCTTGCTAGAAATTTTCTATAATTTTTTACTCTAAGAATTCAAGCGCAGTCTTTAATTTCCATAGCAACTCACTGCTTCTAATAATCACAGAAATATTAAACAAAGCCTCTGAAACACTATGAAATCTTGACATAATGAAGGCCAAACATAATTTTGAAACCTGCACAGCTTTTACCTGTATTATAATACACCACACTGGAGCCAAAAAACTTTTCATCTTCCAATACAGTACTGCAGGAGAAATTAACACTATTCTGTTAGACGAAAAGAAAAATGCACTTACATTATGAAAAGTCACAATAAAAAATGCTGAGGTGGAGCAGAGCTGCAGTGTGTGAAACATGGGCTTGTTTACCTTAGCTGAGAGTTAAGTAGCCATTTTGTTTCTGAAGCTTGTTATAGTTTTTTGCCAGACCTTCTACAGTAAAGGAAAGCTAAAAAAAAAAAACAATTACATTCTTTTCTTTCCAGATCTAATGCTCTTGCAGGTACCTCAGCAACAAGATCGTACGTGAAGACTTTTTTCTCAAGAGGACTATCCTTGCCTCTTTATGTCTTCTCATAGCTTTTTCAAATCCCTAAATACTGAAAATAACATTAAAAATATTGTTGACCTTTTAAGAAGTGGGTATCTGATTATATCCAGTATGACTAATATGAAACATAATTGGGTATTATTTACATGGTATTTTCAGTAGTTTCAATTAAAATATTGCCAGCAAAATAATTAAAACATCATTTAAATTAATCAACACTACTAATAAGGGTCAGGGGTAACTGATTCAATGGCATTTTGAAGGCACCAGACTGGCAGGACTGGAGCACAAGTGAATACAAATTATTATCTCAAAGAGCTATGCAAGAAAGAGCAGCCCAGAAGAGAAAATGTCTTTTTGTCTTTTGGTTCTACAGGGACTAAGGATTGCTGCTCTCCCCATGCTAAAATTAATCTCTGAACATTTCTCCTCACCACCACCATCAGCCTACAAGTCATTCATTGTACATGACATACTTCAAAGCACATGGAAGTCAGTATGAACATTCTTAACTCCAATTGCCCTTGAAACAGTTCTTCAAAGCAGTTTCACAACAGTTGAGCTTCATATCTTTTGACCAAGTTAGTCCTAATTTACACTGACAGTAGATATTTCCATCTGTGAATGTGAGAAACCTTGTGCATATATTTTCACACAACAGATAATGGCAACATAAATATTTACCATCTGTAGGAAAATCAGAAAGGCCAGCTTGTGCTGAACATTTCCAAAACATATTGTGACTCCTCTCTTAAAAATGTGGCCATTTTGAAAGAAAAAGATAGGAATATACCATTGTTAAGGTGTTGCTGGGCAAAAAAGTTAGCAATAATTAGTGAAAGTGACTGAAATATCCAGAACTTAGAGCCCTGATTTAGATAAATATCCACTTTTAATCTTTGGCATAATCCCTCAGAATTCCCAAGTGTTACCAAACAGGAAGTAAAACTTACAGAACAAAGTCTTGTATGCAATGTTTTCCTATGTTGGTGGCATAATAATATTTTTAAAAATCAATTAGCTCACTTTTTTTTAATCTTTCTTCTTGGAGTGTCTAAATTTAGGAAGTTTACAGAAAGAAAGGATACAAAACATCTATTTCAAACTCTATTGAACATCAACAAAGCTTGACAATCCTGGTAGACAGTTATACCAAACAACCACATTATCTGACGCAATTAGACTGAAGGTATCTCCAATTATAGATGAGGTCCTGAACAACTTGGTGTGAGTTGCTTAGCATGGTTCTGTCATTATGATATAAATTAGATGTTGCAAGGATATTGTGAATCATTTGTTGTTGATTATTGAAAGTCCTAATTCTTGGCTGAAATTGCTAGAGAGTGATATAGCACTATTTTTCATTTTACTTGAATTAGTTTTGGTTCAAGGTTTCTTTTTTCATACCCTACATCATATTTTTCAAGAAACTCAATGCTATCAGGAAGGTAAAAATTTTTCTGGTGGAAATGCACCACATAAAATACTTAAAGTGAAATCTGGGCTTGGTGGCAGTCATTAAGTTAATTTAGCTCTGCTTCTTAGCCTCTACAACCAGCTGAGCACACAGTAACCCATAAGGTACACTGCTCACAAATAAGCTGTGCAATTTGATAGTTAAAATTTAAGGTCTTCACAAGTACCACCTACACTAAGTATCAGCTGTGACTTCAGCTTTGTAACTTGCCACACTTTCTACCAGCTGTGAGGTCCCTTTACACATCCCAGGTACACTCAGCCCCTCATGAGCATAGCTGATAGGCCAGGACACCACAGCAGTTTAAAACATGCATCCAGCCCACACAAAACAGACATAGACGTTGTGGACAACAGACCTTCCTTCTGACAAGGTAGCTAAGATTCATAGCCACCTTCTCCAGAAACTACAAGTGCCTTTTGTGAAAGGGATTGAATTGAAGTAAAAGAAATTTTACTTTAGCAGAATAGAACTGTGCTAACGAGGCAATAATCAGGGCCCTGTTAGAATAGAATGTGGCCGTGAGGTAGGCCTATTGTCTAACTTCATGACACCTGGAATAAGCAAAAAGCTTTTGTTAAGATGGCTATCTACACTGTGATGAGGCAAACAGAGGCCCCTGAAGACCACCTAAGGACTATAAATATATATTAAAAAGGATGGCGACACATATAGATGACTTCTCAGAAACTGTATAATTATTAACAAGGGTCCTGGAAAATAATGTAAATACTGTATGTACATCTAGTATATAAGAGGTGTGAGCAACTAACAGAGACACAATTTTTGAGGAATGATCCCCTGTGTGTCCAGCACTGCATTAAAAGAGTACCTGCTTAATAACATTTCGGTGTCATTGAGTTTCTCTAACTGAACAGCAAGCCCAGGTGCACCTAGTCTGCCACTTCAGTGAGCAGTGTTAGAAAGCAAGGGGGTTTGGAGGTTCTTTTCTTCAAATCAGAAGGCTTATGAAATATTTACAGACACTAGATTAGAGGTGATGTGGTTGTAAAACAGCTGAAGAGCAGGTGGTCACCATAGTCAAATTACTACAACCTAGTGAAATTTTTGATCCCCTAGCAAGGAGCTTCTTCCAGAATTTAAGAATCAGAGACATAGTTCAGTGTGATAGAAATACACCTGATTTTGTACAACGTTTCCACTGAAGCTATAATGTAAGAATAGTTTCCGTTTGATGTGTTGATCTCCTTAAGCATCTAAGAAGAACTGCTCACATGCTTTACATTACATATACAAGTTGAATAAGTATTTTATTCACTCAGTGCCAGTTCCTGGATGAAGCTGATGCTTAAGGCCAACATTCCTACTGAAAAGGCCTAATGTCGTCTCCAGAAGAGGGCAGTGCTTGCTTAAACTAGCAGGACACAGGCTCTCTGAAACTCTTGGGTTGCACAGAAAAGTTAATTTCTTAAAGTAAAAACTCAGTCAGAATATTGCAAAGACGTATGAGAACTACCACACTACACAGGAACAGCCATTAGCACGGTCCTGAGTGAGACATTAAGTTTTGAAACACTTGTGAGTATTTTATCTTGAGATTTAGGCAGAAGCTAGGTGTGTTTCTTGCCTTTATGTCACAGAATCACAGAATTACAAAGGTTGGAAGAGAAGTCTAAGATCATCAAGTCCAACCATACCTATCACCATACCACTAAACCATGTCCCTAAGCACCACATCTAAATGTTTCTTAAACACCCCCAGGGATGGTGACTCCACCACCTCCCTGGGCAGCCTGTTCTAAGACTTTACAACCCTTTCAGTAAAGAAGTTTCTCCTTATATCCAATCTAAATCTCTCCTGCTTCAACTTGAAGCCATTTCCTCTCACCCTACCCCCATCTCGCTACAACTTCCTTTCAAGTAGCTGTACAGAGCAATAAGGTCTCCCCTAAGTCTCCTCTTCTCCAGAATAAACAACCCCAGTTCCCTCAGCCGCTCGTCGTAACACTTGTGCTCTAGACCCCTCACTAGCCTCATTGCCATTCTCCGGAGATGTTCTAGTGCCTCTACATCCTTCTTGTAATGAGGGGCCCAAAACTGAACACAGTATTCTAGGTGTGGCTTTACCAGCGCTGAGTATAGGGGGATAACCACTTCTCTGGTCCTACTGGTCACACTATTTTTGATAGGGGCCAAGATGCTATTAGCTTTCTTGGCCACCTGGGCACATTAAACAGGTTAGATGTATTGCTATTACTGGAAAAGGGAAGTGATTGATAGCAGTTGTTACTTCTCGTTTGATCTCATGGATCACAATCTTCCTGTTTTTTTAATCAGACGTGTAAGGAAGGGCTTCATGCTCATGGTGACCCAGATATTACTCTTTCAGAGGCACAGAGAAACTTGTGGGAAGGAGCTTTTGATGAAGAAACTGCACACCCATAAAACTTGTATTTCTTAGAGAACGGAGGCCATGGCGCTAAGAACTCCAAAAGGACTTTCAAGCACCTGAAAGAGAAATGAGTTGTGGGAATGGTATAGAAGTAACCTCCACACAAGGGTGTGGCGACATACCACACAAAGGTAAAAAACAGAATTAAAGGTCGGCCTGCTCTTAGCAGATCCTCTGATTTTCCTGGCAACCACCTGTCCCCATTAAGCAGAAGCAATGGGATTGTGAGGAACCGTATGTGCTCTGGGAAGAGGCAGCCAGAGGAAGGAAGTGCTCAGCCACATTCAACGCTGGGATGATCAGCTCACACCCTGGATGGCCCAGGCTGTTGTCAGCTTCCTCATCTGTGAGTGTCTCCTGAATAACGTGTGGTCCTGTAGGTAAAGCAAACTCAGAAAACACCTTAAGAGAATGAAGCCATTCAAGCCCCAGACAGAAACTCATGGGAAATGGAAAGAAAGATAAGAGGCAGCTGCCAAGGATTTAAACAGAGCTTCATTATCAGCAAGAAGTGGGTGCCGGCAAAGCAGAGGGCAAGGAGAAGATAGTCTTTGACAAGCTCCATTCCTGACAGGCTTTGACTCTGATCATTTGACATTTTAAGGAGCTTTTAGTTATTTTAGATGTGGGAGGTGATACAATGCAATTATAGGAGCTAAAGGAGGCCTGCAGACCAGGTAAAAAACCTGTCAAAGATACTTTCTGGCAAGAGGCAGGGAAACCAAAAGCTTTGTGCACATTTTAATGTGAAAACCAGGAACACTTCAGGTCATGCTTGTGCCTCAGGACCAAGCACAGAAAAACAAATTTCTGGAGGAGTTCTGAAAACACAGAAACTCAAAACAGAGCAAAGGTGAGCTTAGAAAATGTGAACAACTGATTCACGCTATGAACACGATATAAATAACAAGGTACTACTCAAAATAAAACTTTCAAATGAAGGACACAAAAAGTTCAATGTAAGGGCACTGGCAGCTCCCTGGGCCATGGTACTAAGAGCACTGGGGGCTCCCCTGGGTGTGTCATGTCAGGTCTTAATAGTCAGGACCAGCCCAACCACAGTGTCCAGGAGCAGAACAGCCAGGGGGTACCAAGATTCTACAAGAGATGGAAAAGCTTGTGCCTATTTGTAATGTTCAATGAAACAAGACTGTTTTACCCAGAGCACACCAAAACTACACTGCTGAGTTCACTGGGGTGGAGTTAATCTCTTTTCATTAATGAAGGCTGAACAAATGGGAAAGGTGTCTTCTAGCTTTCCCACTTAGAGGGTGATCTGTTACACTTCCCCAATCACTATTTAAGGGTGAAACCCGTGGGTTTGTGCTGGGTGGGCTCTGGTAGAATCTTCAAGGAAGTTCTCCTAGCTTTGGTCTCAATCAGCACCTCTGCAGATATAGCATATTTAAGAGGGGGAAAAAAAGGCTGTTGGTTTTGGGGTTTTTTTCAGAAAGAGAGAGAGAAAGAGAAAATGAGAGAGCACATACATGAGTGAGTGAGTGAGTGAGTGAGTGAGTGAGGGTGCGTCCCTGAAGCAGGAGTGAAGGAGCTACCTCACAAGCAGAACTTGGGAGAGGGGAGCGGTGGTATGTAAGAGTTGTATGTATGTTTTCTTGCCCTACCCTGATTTAATTGTTGGTTTTGTTATGATTTTATTTAGACCAAATTTTGGGGGTTATTCCCCTATATCTGTTTTGTCTTTTGCCCATGACCACGAGTGGTGAATGAGCCCTCCCTGTCCTTAATCTGGACCTTGAGCCCTCGTTTTTTGTCCTTCCCATCTCAATGGAAGCAGGGAGAAATAAGCAAGTGGCTGCATTTTAAACCATGACAGAATTATACATGTTATGACCCTTTATCTGTTGTTTACTGCATCTCAAGCCCAGAAAAAGAGCTGTCTATATTATCAAGCTTCACAAAATTAACCACAGAATTTCTTGCTGATTTCTCAGGATCTTTGGAATATAGATCATATATTAACAAAAGTTAGCATCTTATTAGCTGGAGTTGATATTGTCCCTACAGGTATTCCAGTCAAATGTTGCCGTAGCACCATTGTGTTGGTACGAGCAACCAGAGTATTTGGGGCACAGTGAGTGATTTCCCACAAAGCACGGTTTCCTCACAACCCTTAGCCACCAATTTATACATGAGCAACTGAATTGTAACTCATAATGTTAAACTGAAGGACTCAGGGGGCGGGGTCTGAGAGGACAAAGCTCATGTCATCCCATCCAACCAGGGAATAAGCCAGGCCAACCAGAGGAGCAACAAGTGTCCCTTAGCTACCTTCCAAGATGAAAGAACCACCTCAATGGTGTGTATGACTATGGCAGGTCCACTTGCACCTCTCCAGGGAAACCTTCTTACTCAATTGCCCCTCTGAAAAACCTGTATACCAAAGCATGCAGCATGAGGAATAAACAGGAAGAACTAGAGGTGCGCATATGGTCACAGGGCCATGATCTCACCACAATTACAGAGACATGGTGGAATGGTTCATGGACAGTTATGAAAAGTAGATCAGCAAGTGTCGTGGTTAGAGGCTTTGCTGACCCCGACCCATGGCAGAAAATCCTTATTACCCCTCTTTTCCCCCAACCGGAAGAGATAGGGGACAATAACGGCAGAGAGGCTTCTGGATTGGAAAGTAAAAACTAAAACTACTTTAATAATAGTGACAATAATAAATGAAACATATATAAATACAAACAGGATCCAAATACCGAATCCAACTCCCTGTCTCTATGATAATTACATCACCACCAAAATTTCAAACGAACATCCCGGTATCAGCTTCACGTCTGCAGCTCCCTAGCACGAATCCAAAACCAGGCACTCACGCTTTCAGCTCTCAGTTCAAGCAACTTCACCAAGCAGCTTCACACCTTCACCAGCTAGCCCCCAGCACCGAACTAAATCCCAACCTGGCACACTCTAAGTCCCAGCACGGCACTACGTCCCAACACCCCATCCAGGGTCCCAAAAAACTTCCAGTTTCCGCTTCCCCCTGGGGGCAGGATCCCTCCCAACTGAGCTTGGGATTCAGGAATTTCAGGTTTTACAGGGGAGAAGTTTAGCAGGCAGCTTTGGGTGGGGGAGAAAGCAGATACTGACTATGATGTATATGGGATGAAATACCTTTTAGAAAATAAAGTCACTCAACAGAATTAATTCTGTTCTAACCCAAACCAGGACAGCAAGACAAGGCGATGCAGTTGCTTTTTATGTGGGAGAGCAACTGGAATGCATCAAGGTCTGCCTAGGGCAGGGGATGAAAGGTTATGTGTAAAAATTAAGGGGCAGGCTAATATGGGTGACACTATAGTGAATGTTTACTAGAGGCCACCTGAAAAGGAAGTTGATAAGGCCTTCTACAAACAGATGAAAGTAGCCTCACAATCACATGTCCTGATTCTCATGGGAGACTTCAATCACCCTGATACATGCTGGAAAGGCAACACAGCCAAGCACAAACTGTCCAGGAGGTTCTTTCAGTACATTGATTATTACTCTCTGACACAGGTGGCGGAGGAACAAATGAGGAGGGCTGTGCTGCAGGACTTTATGCTAATGAACAAAAAAGGGCTTGTTGGAGACGTGAAGGTTGGGGGCAGCCTTGGCTCCAGTGACCATGAGATAATGGAGTTCAGGATCACATGAGGACATAGCAGGGCAATAAATAGGATTAGAACCATGGACTTCAGAAGAGCTAACTCTGAATTCTTCAGAAACCTATTTGGAGGAATCCCATTGCTTTGGACTCTAGAAGCCAGGGGCACCCAAGAGAGCTGATTAATATTCAAGCATCACTTCCTCCAAGCTCAAGATCAGTGCATCCCTATGGGTAAGAAACCAAGCAAAGGAGGCAGGAGACCTGCATGGATGAGAAAGGAGCTTCTGGAAGAACTCAAATGGAAGGAGGAAGTTTACAGTACATGGAAAGAAGGACTGGCCACTTGGGAGGAATATAGGAATGTTTCCAGAGTATGTAGGCATACAACAAAATCTAAGGCCCTCTTGGAATTAAATCTGACAAAGCATGTTTAAGACAAGAAGGACTTCTTCAAGTATACCAGTAGGAAAAGACAAGAGAAAATGCAGGCCTACTGCTGGATGAGGTAGGTGACCTGGTAATGGAGGATACAGAGAAGGCAGAGTTACTGAATGCCTTCTTTGCTTCAGCCTTTACTGCTAAGACTGGCCCTCAGAAATCCCCTGAGTCCCTTACCCTGGAGGTATGAGATAAGGTCTGGAGGAAGGAAAGAAGATTCTCCCTTAATCAAGGAAGACTGGGCAACAGATCATTTAAATGAGCTAGACACCCACAAATCAATGGGTCCTGATGGAATGCAACCACGACTGCTGAGGGAGCTGGCTGATGTTATTTCTAAGCCAGTCTCCATCATATCTGAAAAGTCATGAAAAGCAGGATAGGTGCCTGAGGACCAGAGGAAAGCCAACGTCACTCCAGTCTTCAAAAAGGGAAAGAAGGAGGACCTGGGAAATTACAGGCCAGCCAGCATCACCTCCATCCCTTAAACAGTAAAACTGTGATCTCCTGGAGTGCATTAAGAAGAGTATGACTGGCAAGTCAAGGGATGTTCTCCTCCCCCTCTATTCTGCCCTAGTGAGGACACATCTGTCCAGTCCTAGGCTTCCCCTTTCAAGAGAGAGAGGGAACTACTGAAAAGAGTCCAGTGGAGGGCTACAGAGATGATATGGGGACTGCAGCACCTTTCTTACAAGGAAAGGCTGAGTGACCTGGGGTTGTTTATCCTGGAGAACACTGAGAGGGGATATCTAATCAATGCTTATAAATATCTAAAGGGTGGGTGTCAAGAGGATGGGGCCAAACTCTTTCTCTTTTTAGTGGTGCCCAGTGACAGGAATAGGGGCAACGGACACCGACTAGAACACAGGAAGTTCCCTCTGAACATGAGGAAATCTTTCCATTGAGGGGGACGGAGCATTGGAACAGGCTGCTCAGAGAGGTTGTGGAGTGTCCTTCTCTGGACACTTTCAAAACCCACCTGGAAATGAACCTGTGCAACTTGATCTAGGGGGACCTGCTGTAGCAGGGGGGTTGGATCCCCAGAGGACCCTTCCAAGCCCTACTGTTCTGTAATTCTGTGATTTCACCCTCACTCACTACTGCACATCTGCTTAGGTGTCCCCCAAAACAATCTACTCTGGCACGTTAATCAGTTACAAAGCTCTGCCCCCATACTGCAATGGTCAGTGGTAGACACGTAAGAAATTTTATCCAAGATGTTATTGGGTAGCTACCTGTTACAACTCAGCCCTGACGAGAATAGGTGAATGTCAGTGCAGGCTGTCAGTGGACACAGCAAACACCAGTGCACCAGTCTGCACCCTCAGCCATTAAAACTGATGAGAAAAGGAGGCTATGACAAAATTTTGTTGTGGAAAAACATTAGGTCCTCCAGTATACTGCCTGCACAACCACAATAAAGGCCAGATCAAGAGTGGCACTTGTGATCCACAGCAGTGTAATTCTGTTTTGTAAGCTATGAAGTCTAGGAATAGAAAGGGACACTACTGCTCAACCACTGTGCTAGGGGATGCTTAAAATGCACCAGTACCTTTGAGGTAATGGAAGATGAATACAGTATCCTTGCAGCTTGTGGACCTTGGGGCAAACAGACAGAGATAGCACAACAGGGCACAATCATGGAAGATACACAATTCTTCAAGAGGAAGGGGTCATATTTCAGCTGACTGTGAGGTCAGGTGAGGTCCTGGACCGAATTGTGAAGAAGATCCAGGAATCAGTACTTTCGGATCAGCAAAACTAGCAATACTGAAATTAAGGGCTTCTTACACTTACTCTCTACACTAAGTGATGCAGCAATGGTGACAAACGTGTCATCTGGCTCTTGTTTGAAGAAGAAAAGATGATACTTATACATTAGCAGCTTCCACAGGGGTAGTGATACTTAGCAAATCTATAGCTTTAAGTATGGGTTCACAGCACATGAAGTGAGAGAGAAACAAGGCAGACACTCTCCACCTCTTCTGATCAGTTATTGGTCTTTAGGTTTGTAACTCACTGGAAAAGCCAAGATTAGTACTTCAAACAAAGTATGGGAATTGGACCAGCCTTCCCTCTACCTCTTCTTCACTTCTTGGTTTCATGTCAGCATAAAAGATTCAGTTGAGCCACTCCTACCTTAACATTATGACCATTCACAGACTGTTGCAACAGAAGCAAGTTTCTGCTCAGCAAATATCTACCACTCTTAAGAGGATGCTGGGTAGCTTCCTAACACAAAGTTACTATGAAAAAGGAGGAAATAGGCTTTCCTCCCCTCCATTACAAAATTATATACTCCATTGTGGTTGTAGTTCCTTCTGTGGGGCTGGGGATGTTATGCAGAAATAGCTGCCCAGCAGAAAGAAAGGCCCACCTGGTAAGAAATAGACACTTGCCTACATTTAAAGAGTATTAACAGCCTTTATTTGCTTAAACAAAATATATATACAAAGAAAGGTCACAAACAAAAATATTATATCCCTAAAGTAGTCTGAGAGGAGTTAATTTGGATGCAGGAAAGATGCCAAAGAAAGTGGTCTTCTGACACGAAACATGTTCTGATGAGCCAGGAAAGCTACAAGGTCACACAAAACCAGTGATGAAAGCATCCAGAGATGGCTCTGGTGGAAGCAGAACTCAGCAAAAGCCCTGCAGGGAACAGAGAATACTGTTAACTGTTCTACTGTGAGAAGCAGATAGTAAAACATGGCCTTGAATATCTTTCCAAGCAAGCCTAAAACACCCTCAACCCACCAACTGTTCTATTCTTTAGATGCCTCTGAATTTCCCTGATGGGAGAGCAACCCGCCTTTCAAAACAAATTACAATAAATTTCACTTGTATGAAAACAAAGCATCAGCAAGGCTGCCTGTGTTTTTGTAGTTCCCATATTCAACATATGAAAACATGTGAGAAAACAATAATAGCTGTGTTTTCTTAAACACTTCGAGGCAGACTGTTGTTTTGGGAAGAGTTGGAAGAACACCATGATTCAGTACTGGTAGTGTCCTGGCATATAAATACAATTCTCACCAAGAGCATAACAATCACTTTGTTTTGATGTGCACAGCTGAGTAAGAAGGCAACACCAAAACAAACCCAATTCAAACATGTCAGATATGTTTTTGTTTCTTTTCTTTTTGCTCCTGAGTCATATTCTCTGCTGGTACAAGACAGTTTAATTGCACTGAATTCTATGACATGCAGTCTGCACAGACCAGAGATTAATATAACTATAAATATCCATTTTCAAAATATCTCTTTATCTTTTCAGCCTTTTCTAACTCTGCCTAAATATTTTTCATTTTTTCATTATTTTGATTACAGACAAGCAATGAAAACCATGAGAAGTGCTTGGGCACAATTTAACCTCTTTGTAGGAAAATGTCAGTTATTTACATGTTTGAATAAAAGCTCTGCTTGGAAAGACAGTGACAGAAACTTCTTATCATAGAGGTCAAGGTATTTTTGAGGTGCAAAGTCAAGTGTATATAATTAGCAGGGAGTAACAGGGCATTTGGGTAGAAACTTCCTAGTATAAATGGGACTCCAGATGCTTGAAAACCCCACTTTTTATGCTTTGTCCAAACATCTGCATAATCCCCACTGAAGGAATGATAGCTTAACAGTTCATGGATACACCTTAACTTTGTTTATTTTTAAAGCCTCCTTACATGGGAGGGAAGATACACACTATCAGTCAATGCTTCCTTATAGTTCTTTTTGTAGTCTCATTAAGCAAATATTGCAGATCACTGCCTCTGCTGTGACTTCCCTTCTATTGCTTACTACTCTTCCCTCCTTTTGCACACTAACAGAGATGCGGTATCTTCAGAAACGTCCTACAAGGCATTAACTGCTTGGTTTCATAGAATTCATTCATAGAATGGTCCAGGTTGGAAGCGACCTTAAGATCATCTAGTTCCAACCTCCCTGTCATAGGCAGGGATGCCACCCACTAGACCAGGTTGTACAGGGCCACATCCAGTCTTGCCTTGAAGACTGACAGGGATGGGGCATTCGCAGCCTCTCTGGGCAACCTATTGCAGTGCCTCACCAGTCTCTGGGTAAAGAATTTCTTAAGATTCAACCTAAATCTTCCCTCCTTAAGTTTGAAGCCATTCCTCCTTGACCTATTGCTTTCTGCTCAGCTTAAGAGTATCTCCCCCACGCTTTTATAGGCCTCCTTTAGGATTTGGAAGGCCATTATAAGCCTTTTCTTCTCCAGGCTGAACAATTCCAACTCTCTCAGTCTGTCCTCATAGGGGAGATGTTGATCCATCCCCTGGATCAACTTTATGGCCCTCCTCTGGACCCCCTCTAAAAGATCCATGTCTTTCTTATGTTGAGGACTCCAGAACTGGATGCAATACTCCAGGTAGCATCTCACAAGGGCAGAGTAGAGGGACAGAATCACTTCCTTTGACCTGCTGGTCATTCCTTTCGTGATGCAGCCTGGGAAACAGTTGACCTTCTGGGTTGGAAGTGCACATTGCTGGCTCATATCCAGCTTTTCATCCACCATGACCTACAAGTCCCTCTTCACAGGGCTGCTCTCAATGATTTAATCTCCAAGACTGTACTCATGCCTAGAATTGCACATATACAAGTGCAGAACCTTACACTTGAACTTGTTGAAGCTCGTATTGTTCTCATGGGCCCACTTTTCAAGTTTGTCCAAGTCCCTCTGGACGGCATCCTGTCCTCCCAGTGTATCAACTGCACTACTCAGCTTCATGTCATCTGCAAACTTGTTGAGGGTCACTCGATACCACTGTCTATGTCATTAATAAAGATGTTGAAGAGCACAGGTCGCAAGACAGAGCCCTGAGGGGCACCACTCGTCGCCAGTCTCCACCTAGACATAAAGCCATTGACTGTAACTGTCTGGCCACTTCCATTCAGCCAATTTCTTATCCATTTAGTGGTCCACCCTTCAAATTCATATCTCTCCAATTTAGAGATAAGAATATTGTGTGGAACCATATCAAAGGCCTTGCAGAAATCTAGGGAGACTGTATCAATTGGTCTTCCCTCATCGACTGTTGCAGTCACTCCATCATAGAAGGCCACCAGATTGGTCAGGCATGATTTGTCCTTAGTGAATCCATGCTGGCATTCTAGCATCACCTCTTTATCTTGCATGTTTCCTTAGTTGTATGAGTTTCTTCCTCCTCTGCACTGTGGTATGATCTTAAGATAAGCACTGGTGGTATAGGTGTAGGAGTGGCAACTTAGCACATAACTTCTCTCTTCTACTTAGCAGAAGGAAGAATATTGTCATCATACTGGAAAAAGACACTCAAATTATTCAGGTGGTACTCAGAGACTGGCATTCTTCACTACTACTTCACTCTTCACTACTCTTCACTAGTAAAGAGGGTACACTGTGTTTTTGGACACAAATGGCACATGTTCAGCTGAGAATTCTGCTACACATCTGTGTACCTACATGCATCATCATCAATGATGGCCAGTGGGTTATCCACATCATAAATACTCCCTATGTCCCTTTGCCCCTCTTTACAAAAACTAACTTTATCCTAATCACATTTGGCTTAAGTGTATTTTCAAGTTCTTTTAGACTGAAGAAAGCTCTTTTCTTTTTATTTTTAAATGAAAGTTCCATTCTTATGCAATCAAATTCCAAGATCAACCTTTAAAGTACAATGCTGCTGATCTAAAGGCATAATATAAACCACTGGAGATAGCAAATCCATCACTACAGAATCAAAACTCACCTAACTTTGCATTACCTTCTGGCAAGTTATTTCACAGAATCACAGAATATTAGGAGTTGGAAGGGACCTCGAAAGATCATCTACTCCAACCCCACTGCCACAGCAGGATTCCCTAGACCAGGTCACACAGAAGTGCATCCAGATGGGTCTTGAATATCTCCATAGAAGGAGACTCCACAACCTCTCTGGGCACTCTGTTCCAGTGCTCTGGCACCTGAACTGGGAAAAAATTTCTACGTGTATTCACATGGAATCTCCTATGCTTCAGCTTACAACCATTGCCTCTTGTCCTGTCACTGGGCTTCACTGAGAAGAGCCTGACCCCATCCTCCCGACACTCTCCCTTCACATATTTAAAAGCATAAATGAGGTCACCCCTTAGCCTCCTCTTCTCCAAGCTAAAGAGACCCAGCTCCCTCAGCCTTTCCTCAGAAGGAAGATGTTCCACTCCCTTCATCATCTTTGTGGCTATGCACTGGACTCTCTCCAGCAGTTCCCTATCCTTCTTAAACTGAGGGGCCCAGAACTGGACACAATATTCCAAATGCGGCCTCACCAGGGTAGAGTAAAGTGGAAGAAGAACCTCTCTCCACCTACTAACCACACCCCTTTTAATACACCCCAGAATCCCCTCCTGGCCACAACAGCACGCTGCTGGCTCATGGTCATCCTTCCATCCACCAGGACCCCCAGATCCCTTTCCCCTTCACTGCTCTCCAACAGCTCAGTCCCCAACCTATACTCATACATGGGGTTGGTCTTTCCCAGGTGCAAGACTCGACACTTGGCCTTATTGAATATCATTAATTCCTCTGCAGTTAATCTCATTAATCTCATTATTCCTCTGTAGTGTTTCCAGTGGTCTTGAGAGGTTATGGACTGCCAGTGTGTAAATGTGGTGCTCTAGCAGCAGCTGTACTTTGGAGAAGCTTGAGAGGAGAAAGAACAAAAAACATTGCAGCAAAAAAAGAAGGTCCCATTAATCAACAAAAGAACCAGAAACAGGCAAGAGTTTCACTTACATTCAGCTGGCAGTGAAAATACACTGGAAACTACCCCAGATGCTCTGTTAACTGAGAAATGAGTTCAGGAGTGATCAGTTGTGTTTACTTCCCTCAAATTCTTAGTCCAAGGAGCAAGAGCAAAAGCAACGACCTTAAAAGTACAGTGGCAACAAATGTCATTTTTAATTAAAAGTGATTTCTTTGAATATTAAAAAAAAAGATCAGCAAAAAACACGGAGATCCATATGATCTCCATTGATCCACAGTTCACCATACTTTTGGCATTAACGTACCTCTAAATAATTTCCTGATGACTGCTGAGCAAAAAGGTATGATTGAGAATACACTGGGGTACTCCCAGACAATATATGGTCTACTATAAAGTCCACCCAGCTTTGTTGTGAAGCATTCCTCCAGTTTTTCACAGGCATATATTACATCAGTGTATAATATAGATTGCTTCACATATGACATTCATATCAAATTATTTGCAATATGAAGGAGATAAGGAGATGGTCTTTTAACATTAGAGTACTGGTATCTAATAATTTGTAATCACAACATATAAGAAGGTATATCCATACATGCACATGCATGGAAGAGTCAGAGAGACAACACTCTTTGCAAAACTGAAAAGCTCCATGTTGAGATGGGTTGCATTGTAGAGTAAAATCTCCAACCTTATTATTATTTTAGATGAAAGGCTTTTGCAAGCTTGCCCCTATGACTTTTTTATAAACTTATGAAAACATATTCTATGCTCCTGAGTCTTCTCAGGGAATGTCATATGAAATTTTACAACATATATATCATTAAAGATAAACCCACATATATATATATATGAATACACATATATACATGTGTATATATACACTGGTACATTTAAAAGATATGCTTCAGCCTGTGCTATTTCTGAATTTACATGGAATTTGGATAAATGTCAAGGAACACCTGATCACAATTACATTGATATACAGTTTTGATTACGATACTTTCATATACCATTAAATTTTGTAGCAGTTTTCATACAAACCATATTCTGAAAATTCTTAAATAATGCATGGCAGTATTTTAAACAAGTTTTAAGCAATTAATTTTTAATTCAGCCATGTATTCTCAACTGACTAAGATCTGAGCCTTCATTGAAAAACAAGACCTCAACATATTTTTTAGAAAATATTCTAACACAGTTGCAGGACAAGGTCTGCAGGAGGTGTAATTGTAATCTCGATTATGATGCTGCAGGCACACTTCACTCCTCCAAAAGCCAAATTATAGGCACCTGTGGAGAACAAGATATCATGTTATCATCTTTGCCTCATGGCTTTCCAGTGTCTGAGCCTGTTTTGGAGGTGCGTACAAGTGACCCCAGCAGCTGAACCTCTCCACCCGTAAAAAGATGGACACCAACATCCATCTGACCCTGGAGGGTAATTTTATTGCTGCCCTCAGCTTTGTCGATTACCATGGCCCAAAACATCTGAGCAGGGCATGGTCATCAGGTATCTCAGAGGATGCTTGTTCTATTGTACATTCTGCTGTGTGTTGATCAGCAATGTCAAAAAACAGTGCTACTATTAGCTTCTCTACTCATTCAGGTGTCTGCATATGCTAATAAAGTCACCTTCCAACCACCAAAGAAGGTCAGCTGAGGAAGTTGAAATCTTCACCATCCCCTAAGAACTGGCTCTTGCATAGACAAAGTTTTGGGGTTTTTTTAGGGCAGCAGACTGTCATCTACAGAAAAAACTACAGAGCAATTTCTTACTTTGATTCTACCAGACCCCTGGTAAACCAAAGCAACCACTAGGGAGGAATATGACAATGGCAGGATCTTGACATAAGGGCTACTGCACTAGCAGTTGTCTCCACCCTCCCTTTTCTTAAGCTGTAGCATGCTTAGCATTCCAGCCCTGCTCCTTTTGCCCAAACACACTGCCAGCAGGCACAGAATTCCCCCCCGTCTGGGATGAAAGATAAGTTAGAGTCTCCTTTGTATGGCATAGCAGGAGGCTAACGCATAGTTGGTCAGGGCAGGAGGCGAAGAGAGGCACAAGGATCCATGCTTGAAGGAAAGCCAGGCATTGGAAAGGGAGGTTGGCCAAAACGGCCTCTGGGGAAGAGCACAACAAGGAGAGTAGCCAAAGCAGGACTGGCAGGGCAGCTATAAGACAAGACAGGGCAGATGAGGACTGACCAAGGGGTAGGTGTGGTTTCACCTACAGAGAGGGGCAAAGCTGGAGCAGCCACACTGGCAGCTGCTGCCATGGCAAATGCAATCATGACAGGAGGGGATTTTGTCCTGCTGGAGTGCCACCACTCTGCTGCACATGTCTGCAATGCAGCCTTGGCACTGGGCTTATGCCTGCAGTCAGCAACTCCATGCCAACAGGGATTTCCATTAATATAATAACAGACAACTGTTTTGTTTTCAGGAAGGTCCCTTTCAATATGGGAATCTGGCTTTAATTATGGCTACATTTTGCTTATTGTAGCTCTTCCTGGAGACAGAACTTTATCTAAGCCATCATATATTTTTTTTCTTGCCTAGGTACATTAGTACTTCAAACCTAGCTGAAGACAAGAATAGGTTAAATATAGACTTAATATTTAACAGCTGAACTCCACCCAAGTTCTTTTATTTTACTGTGCTACTCAGACCTTATCCATCCCTTGGTCTCTGTGTAGACTTCTATCTTATCAATATTTGAAAATGCACAGAAAAAAAAGAAACAATCAAAGAAACAATAAAACCCATAATTGGAGACAAGAAATTCAAGAGTGTAAACACAGGAAAACACTTAATTTTAGATAAGTGCTTGGCGCAGTGTGCTAATCTGCTGTTCAGTAATAGCTACTTATGCTGTGAGTATTTTACTCACCATTAGTTCCAGTGCTTCAAACACCATTCCTTAGAAGGCATCTTGCATCTTGAGAATAAAGGTGACAGAACTGGTCCTTCATGATTTATCCACAGTCCTGATAGAGCAGCCACAGAAAGCTGCACACATTGCATTGTTCCACTTACGTAGGCATGACTGGGACTGGTCAAAAGTGATACATTGGTGCAATTAATGCGCCCATCTGCATCTGTGACCAATTAATTAGGCTGGGGTCAGGTCTGAGCTAACTAGTAGATTGGGAGCTGCTTGCATTCCGCAGACAATTGTCCTGGCTTTCTAGTCAGGGCAGCAATAGATGAAAACAGTGGTTTGTTTACTTGTTTACTTATTTGTTTGGGGGTTTTCCCCCTGAATATGTCCTAAATTACAGACTTCTTTTCTTCTTTTTTTTTTTTTTTTTAAATTATATTTCTTCCCAAATACAGGTGGGATGTAAAGCTGGCTCACTGACTCTCATTTGTTGAAGTCTGGGGATTCTGGTCTATCCTGGACGTATCAGACTTGAAGACAACACCAAGTATTCAGATGCCTCAGCAGCAAAAGCTGTGTCCAAAGCTGATTAAAGGCTCAAGCTAACTTGTACAAGTTAGAAGACTTGATATTGTGTGGTAAAAGATAGTGTCAACGTGAAAACCATTGCATATTCATTGTCAGCCATGCCACTGTATTTACTTCTCTAACACATTTTTTCAGATGTCAGGGAACACCAACAACATGCTACTCAGTAAGGTTTCCTGAAAGATTAATTTAACCCACTGTACTCTGCAATCAGCTCTTGCCCTGGCAGCCTACCAGCTGTTCCTCTACAGATCTCAGCCTGTGACAGGTGATAGAAGCACACAGAGGAAAAAAAATGTAAATGATAACCCCATATCAGAATAGTGCTGGCAATAATCTGTGTTGGCTAAACCCACCTCAGAGTGTGTATTCGCCTAATGCTGACAGCAAAGCAAATCAGCTAGCCAGTACTATGCCTTCCAGATAGGACTTTACAAGCCCATTTCCAGTCACTTCTGTGACCTGTTTTCATTGTTTTTCCTTCCTTGGTGCCATAGAGCACCTTATGCTACATCTTCAAATGCAGACCACATGGCCTAAAATACCAAGAAAACATTGCAGACTTAGTGCTCCTGTTATATCCACTCTAAGGAGCAGAGGGAACTCACTGTAATCTAGCTGCAAAGGAAATGATTAACAGCCTCTTGGCTGGAGAAATTGTTACTATATTATCATCAGGCCCAGCAAAAGAAGAAAGCAAAGCAATGAACATCACCAAGGTTAAGTGTGTATTCAGACATTAAACACACAAAGCAATATACTTACCTGAATGAAGCTTAAAAATGCCATGCATAACAAACAGCAGGAAGCAAATCTGTCATTTAGATAGCAGGAGAAACATTTGAAAAGCAGTCATTAATTCAGCTACTGTGATGAATTCCTCCATGGTGAAAGCAATAACCCACTTCACCACAGAATCACAGAATCACAGAATCATTACGGTTGGAAAGGACCCTCAAGATCATCTAGTCCAACCGGTAGCCCTACACTACTCTTATCCCTAAATCATCCCCTGAAGAAACACATCTATCCTCTTCTTAAAAACCTCCAGGGACGGTGACTCCACCACCTCCCTGGGCAGCTTATTCCAATATCTTACCACTCTTTTCGGTAAAGAAATTCTTCCTAATATCTATCTAAACCTACCCTGGCTCAGCTTAAGCCCATTCCCTCTAGTCCTGTCACTAGTCACAAGGGAGAAGAGGCCAACACCCGCCTCCCTAGAATGGC
>VWZX01010907.1:29608-91067 GCA_013399015.1 Galbula dea
CACACTATTCCTGATGCAAGCTAGGATGCCATTGGCCTTCTTAGCCACCTGGGCATACTGCTGGATCATGTTCAGCCGGCTGTCAATCAGCACCCGGTCCTTCTCTGCTGAGGAGCTCTCCAGCCACACCTTTCCGAGCCTGTAGCGCTGCTGGGGGTTGTCATGACCAAAATGCAGGACTCTACATTTAGCCTTATTAAAACTCATCCCATTGGTCTCTGCCCATCGATCCAGCCTATCTAGGTCCCTCTGCAGAGCCTGNTCAGACAGGACCTGCCTTTTGTGAAGCCATGCTGACTGGACCTGATCCCCTGGCCGCTCTGCAAGTGCCACAGAAGCGTACTCAGGATGATCTGCTCCATCAGCTTTCCTGGCACAGAAGTCAGACTGACAGGCCTGTAATTTCCCGGATCATCCTTCCTTCCCTTCTTATATATGGGGGTAACATTGGCTGATTTCCAGTCTGATGGTACCTCCCCAGTCAGCCAGGACTTTTGAAAAATGATGGAAAGTGTCTCGGTGAGCACCTCCGCCAGCCCTTTCAGCACTCTTGGGTGCAGCCCATCTGGCCCCATGGATTTGTGCTCATCCAGGTGACGCAGCAGGTCACTAACCATCTCCTCCTGGACTAGGGGGGAGTCACACCTTTCCCTGACCATATTCCCCAGATTAGGAAATGAGGTTTAAAAATGGAAGATCTACATGGAAAAGGGGCTGCACTTTTGCTCACAGCAATACACTCATTTGAAGCACCAGAGATTGCTTAATACGAAAAATTATCTCTATCTATTGGCCATCATCCTGGGTGTTTTAAATCCTCAGAGCTTCTCTGAAGTCATTTGACTTACATTTATTAATACCAGTAGCCCGTTAATGTCTATAAGTATGGGTATCAATTAAGGAGGTAAGAGAGTATCTGTAGACCTACACATATGAGCATAAGCATACATGTGCATGAGTGCATATGCATGAGCACATTTACACTAAGGTATTACAGAACAGTCACAGGGAGATGGCATAACACCTGCCATCCCACAGCACAGAGATTTGCACCCAAGTCAAACCCAAAGTTGTACGAAACTTGTAAAGTTGCTCAGGGAAAGTAGGGGAGTGCAACCTATTAATTTTTCTTCTTCTTTTTCACAAGCTTATAAAAGCAGCTTCCTGATGGACTACTTGAAAGTCACCTCCACCCACCTAAAATTTGGCTGAGGATCTCAGTCTTCCTTTGTTACTGCATAATTACATTAAAGCTCTCAGTACAACTGATGAGTGAATGTCATAGCCAATTTTATGTTTTGTATTAAAAAAGAAAGCACACACTAGTCTATTGACAATATTTTTTAAGAATTTTAATCACAGCAAATGTGTCTGAAGAGTTCTCAAAAAATCAGCAATTCCACATATACAGAGGACAAGACTCCAGAGATTGGCCTACAAAAATATCATATATTAAAACAGGGCAGAGAGGAAGGAGGCATTTAGAAACTCAGCAATGTTTAAGACTCCTTCCAGGACAGACAAAACAAACAAAGAATGCTTCTTCAGACATTCAGATTTATCCACAGCACTTTATTTTGAACCTTATAAAGTCAATATTTGGCAAGGTTTTGACATGGCAGACCAGCAGGTCATGTATTTGTAGGGGCTGGTTAGCTCTTCACAAGAAATAGGTCATCTAAAACCAAGTTATCATGCTTTTGCTTCTGCAATACATTAAGGACTTCGGTTCACAGCCACTGAACAGCACCAGCCTGCTTGTTTAGATAGACTATAACTAACAAGGGATAGGGAGGGAGCCTAGGGAGGGCAGGGGACAATGTAAAAGTGGAAAACAAGGAGTAGAGACGGTGGGAGAGCCATGTAATACCTATGTGCCCAATGCCAGACTCAGAGCTTCTAGCTTCTAGCTTCTAGTGCAAATATTAACAAGTCTGAAAATCTGGAGGGGGAGGGAAAAGAACATCAGCTACTACCAAGCAGAGGGAGCCCTTTCTGCCTTAGATTCTTAAAATAATAGCCAAATCTTCATTCTGATCATGTTTTAATTAACATCCTAAGTATGAATATGTATACACATCTTCAAGTTTGACACTGAGAGAGAAAAGGTGTCACTTCAAAACTGTGCTGTGGCCAATTCAGCTGACATAAATATTATTCAGTATTTTCCCTTTGCCTTTTTGTTTTAACACCTGTCAAAGTTTATTTGCCTTCCCCATAAAAAAAATAAATCCCAACCATCCTCACTCCTTCTGTTAGTCATAGAGAAACCATTGCTAATAGGGATAGTGCAAAGACAGGCCCTGTAGCATGAGCTTTTTAGGTTTGCTTTAGATTACAGCTCACTTGCAATGTCTTCGGAGTAATTAGGGAAACTGTACCTGAAATAATCTAAACTAGTATGAACTGCAAGTAGTTCAAAATACATGTTGATAAGCTGACAAACAACACCCCTAGAGAATATGAGCATGTGTGCAGCCAGTTCTGCTCTCTGCTGCAGTCTTGTGCCAGACCAGCCAGCCCACTGGTCTCAAACCAGAGACTGCAGCAGGGAGAATGCCTTGTTGCAAGCACACCACTGCTCCTCCTTCACTTTCCAGTAACCACCTACTGCACCTGCTGGCTCCCAGGGCTTAAAAATATTTTTCTTCTCAGAGGTCCTCTGCTTAACAAGGTTTAGTCTCCAAAACAAGAAGCGTACTGGGGATTCATTTGGAGCATAGCTGAAATTCAGGGGCACCTCTGCTTTCTCCCGACAGAATTTAAACAGATATGGAACAGATGGTATAAACGTGGCCCAAATGAAGAACAACTTTACTTTTCTGTTTTTCCTAGAGCCTATTTTTTTTCTTTCCAAAACAATTATAAGCACAATGAGGGTGAGGGAGGAGGGGGGAGGGTGCGAAATGCTTTTTAGACCTTACCACAAAACAGTATCTGAGCAGCATGCTAACCCTCAACACAGCAACAGATGCAGCACCCTGCCATGAGGCACCTTTCTGTGGGACTACTTTTCCTACCTGAAGCTGAACAGAAGGGCAGGTTCTCTAGTTTGCAGGATAAAAGGTTGCCAGAAAAGCTCTGTGTTTATGATGACTTAGAAAGCTTAAGGAATTTTATAGATAGGTTCACAAATAATTTCTTTCAAACCTTAAAAATTGTATCTATAGCAGAAGAACTGTAAGATACCACACTTTAATCAAGAGATGTGATGTTGGATCATTCCAGCAAGGAGAGTATTCAGAGCATGTCATGGGGCCACTGTTTTAACAGTAATACGTGGTGAGTCACATCCATGTTTCACCCAGCTCAACACTCCTCCCAAGACACCTCCTCTACTTGGGCCACCAAACAAGCACAGGATGGGCAGACTATGCCAGGACAATTTAACTGAATTCCCGTTTTCCTTTGGCAAAAGTCAGGTCACTGACCCAATCAAGGATTTAATAATCTATTAAAGAGACAGATAACTGCCCTCAGAATTGTTAAGTATCTTCTTGTCAAAGGCTGTTTGCTTTAGATCTATAAAATGAGGACTGCTACTGCATATAGGACATACAACAGAGATCCTCAGAAGCTGAGCCTAACAGCTTTAAATACAGCATAAGACCCAGGTTTGATCTTGGAGACATGAGAGTCACAGTTAATTCCACATATAGTGCTCTGTGTGCTTAACATTCAGAAAGCCCAGGCTCTACACACTTCAGCAGACATCTTAAACTTAACAGGCAGTACGTGACACTTCATTAAGATTTTGATGCTATTGCAGTTGTCAGCTGTTTCTGAGGTATTACAAAACAGAAGCATATATATGCATTTTGAAACACAGCAGACCTAATCCAACCCATGAATATGTATTTTCTTCTTCCTTATCTCCCTCCCCCACCAAAGGAAGTGGAATCACAAAATTAATGTAATTTAAACATTGAACAAAAAAAAAATGCTGTTAATGATCTTATCTTAAAAATCAGATTGTGAAAAATTATTAGTTGGGTCCTCTTGTTTGGTCATTGAGGTTTTTTTCCAAAAACTTTAGGGCTATAGTAAAGAAACAATAATCCAAAATACTTGTTTAGTATTTTAGGACTTATGATAATAACAACAGACAAAGCAGTATTGCAAATAAGATATTGTATGGATCCCTAGAGACGTTCCTATTCCCGTGGAGACCTGTTACCAGTTTTATCACTAAAAATGCAGTAGAAATTTGCAGTCACGCATATATACAAAGGTAAATTTCTTCTTGCAAATCTGCAAGAAAACAGGATGGTCCAATAATGGGATAAAGAAAAGGAAACAGGAGATGGCGAGCTTGTAAGAAAGTAGCATAAAGTGCTTTTTAAGCTTGTTGTTTTAAAGGACAAAATCAAAAATGCAAACCCAAAGATCCCAGGCATCAGCAGTAACAAACATAGATGGTATTTGGGGTATTAAAAAATATCCTCATTTATCCTGTACTCTTGACATTTCTCTCAGTCCCAAAGGTCTGCTGGAGTTGCTGCATGCCTGTTTTGCCTGGATGGCTGCCAAAAGACATTCAGTGTTGCAATTCTTTGTTTATCACAAACCCATGCTCCTTGCTGGTAACATTTTACAACTCTTATCACACTTTTCAATCTAGCTATAACTGTCCAAATCTTGTCCCCTCTAAACCAGAAGAGGTCAGAAGGGAAACGAGAGAATATTTTAAGTATCCATTGCAGTTAGCCAGTTCAACAAATATAATCATCAGTAGGAATTCAGTTGTATTAACCTGCAGGTTTAGCAAATCTCTCAGCATTTCAGTACAGCAGAAAAGACGTGATTAGAATTCAGTTTGTTTCTCTTGAGATTTTCCACCATAGTTCCAGATCCCTAGGGTGTTTTTTGGTGTAGGCTTGAACTACAAGCTTTTAATACAGGTTTCTACACTCAAGTGCTTGAAAACAGCTGTCTTTGGATACTACAGAGTCTCTCCTACTCAATATGCTTTCCATTTCAAAACAAAATCTTACCCAAAGCAAAGCCTATTACTTCAAATGTTCTTTAAGAATTGTGCAGACTAGCTATGTATCAAGAAATACCTGTGTTAAGTACGCCTCTGTTCAAGAAAGTATTTACTCATCTGTGACGAAATCCTTTCATCTTCCTTAGATTTAATGCTTTAGTGATTTCTCAGTTAGGATATTTTCCTAAATCATGTCTCAAATAATTCAATATATTCCTTAAGCAAATCTTTGAGAAACACCTGTGCTTATTATGGCAAATAATTTAAGGAAGAAATTATTCAGTTGCGGTTCAAGCAGCAAATTGGCCAAGCCTGGGAACTGATTGTTTTATGCTCAGTCAGCCACACATCTCCCAGTGTGTGTGACACACTGCTTTTAAAGTATTTGAAAGATCCACCACTGTTCTTTAACACTTCAGAGTGAGATCACATACTTTACGATGTCAACCTGAATTCAAACCATCTTGCAGAAGAAGATATTTTTCAGATCTTGATGTATATCTGTATTTCTCTCAAGCAGATGCAAACCTAGCGATTCAGACCTAGTCAGTGCATCCACGCACCTATAGGGCAATGTTTCCAAAACTGATCAGCACAGTGACAATACACATCTTTTTGTAATTCTCAAGATAGGCAAGTAAATAGCCTTCAGCATTAAACTACTCAGGTTTCTTATTTATTTACTTTACATTGAAAAACAAGCCAGAAAGATGCAGAGTCTTAAGCTAGTCCCTACTATTTCTTTTGAATACCATAGCTGTACCAAATAGCCACTTGTTCTGTTTTCAGCTTCTCAGACCTAATAGATTCAACAAATACCATCTGTAGCTGTTTGGCTACATTGTCAATCTCATTACGTGTTCTAGGAGATGTCCACCTGCTTTTATATGTTCAGTCAGCACACATACAAAAACCTAAGTTTTAATTTAAAACTATATGACACATCTGCACACATTGATAATTCAAGGCTTTGCTTTCTTTTTTATCCTAACTTCTTTCCACTGAATTCCTGTTCAGCGTGTGTCTGAGTCCTGGGCTTCAGTGATGATTCAGCACCCTAAAAAACTTCTGCACACCTATCAAGTTTTTCAGCTAGGTGGAAAACTGCACTTTTGAAATTGGTATCTTCCCACCCCAAAGGTGTTGAAGGGAAAGCAAGATCTAGAGTTTCACTACCATTCTCAAGATACAATTTGACAGAAATGACATATGCAGGCCACTGCATAACATGTTCAGTAGACATTTTTGCACACACAGATGTGAATTTCCATGCTACTGCCTGATCCTTTGCTCATTTCTAAGTATCTTTCTGCTCCTTTTCTTCCACCTTTCAAATCAGCTCAGGCCACGTCTGCATGTTGCCTCCAAGCTTTCAGGAGTGCTTTATGCAGCTCTGTTTCAAAAGACCTCCACTTGAATTTAAAAACCTCTAATAAACTAAAAGCCCAGAGTTCCCTTTTGGATGGGCATCCCAGCCTGGAGGCACAGAGCTATGGTGGCTCCTTATCTGAACCCCAGATAAGACATCACTTGTGGAGCAGCAAGTCCCATCCAATAGCAGGAGTAGGTATGTAGGACACAGCTCAGAGGGGGTGGTAACATGAAAGATAGGTAGTGATACCTAAACTTGATGCTACCAAACTATCTCAGCACCTCATCATCACAGTACCTTCAAGTACATTGCCTTCCTGAGATATAAGAACCCGAGGCCTTTTACTAATCTTGGCTTCTCTCCACTACATGTGAGCATGTGCTGTGTGCATACCACCATCAAGCATGGAAATATGTCCCCGTCTCATATGTATAGGGGCTCCGTGCATGCCCACAAGCCCTCATTTCACCCCTCTGTTTAGATGCTTCAGTGTGATACAGATGAGGAGAGTGAAAACAGATTTGTGTAGATCTGAAGGGGGACATTTGGGATGGATAGGAGGGATAGGAAGTATTTTCTTCTGGCTGTGGATCTTAACTAATTCCTCAGAATGGTTTCTGATGTTCAGGAACATGCTTAGCACAAAAATTACAGGTATTATTTAGAAATAAAACATATATATTGAAGCCTGGAAAATGCATTTTTCATACCTTTATTAAGCATTAAATTTCACTGAACTTGGAAGGTAATTTTCATTAGAGAAGCTCAGGGTAACTTAAGAAATGTCTATAAAATCATTCAACTTTGCTTTGCTTGTTGACACGAGCATACAAGAGGTGAAGTGACAAAGAGAACACAACAGCCCCAGCTGTTAGGTCTACGGACAATGTACAGCACCAGAAAGGTCACTAATATAGTGTAAACCCATTGTAGCATTTCCAGACAATCTTGCCTTACAGAAACTCTTGCACAAAAACTTTGCCTTCAAAGCCAGCAGATACATCAACAGCCTCCTAGATGTACTTTCTATGCTCCCTCTCCCCTCCATAGAAAAAGTCTGGAAAAGAGCAAATATCAAGCCATGCCTTCTGTGCATCTAGGATAATGAAGGTTTTCAACACCAACATTTACGTGTGTTCACTTGACATGTGAATGTCTCCTGTAATACACATGCAAGTGTCTGATGCCAGGAGACTATGTTCCCTGGGGGCTCTTCAGATGTGTAAGGTGGGTACAGACCATTTCTATGACTTGGAGGAGGCAACACCCTCCACTACATGGTATTGCTGTGAAAAGATCCAGGGAATACAGAGGCTCGGACCAGTTAACAAAGTAGACTGGTGCCTTGGCCTTCTGACACCAGGACATCTACAGAAGAGCTCAAATTATGTATGATTTTTTTTGTTTTGGTTTTGCCCTGTTGTGAATGTAACAAAACCAGTGCAACATGAGTCATCTCTACTCCAGAAAAACATATGCAGTATTAGAAAGGTTGGCTGCCCAGGACTCCAGTAATAAAAACGTGACTGGGAAGGGGGAGCCAATGTTCCAGTTGTACAATACATGCTTATGTCAAGTCCAATAGTCCATTACTTTCATAAGCAAAATATTTACTTAGAACTTTTAAGTTGACTGATTAAAATAGGGGGTGGGGGATTTAAATAAAGATTTTTAAAGGTGTTGTCTGGCTCAGTAGTCATCAGGTACAATTCCGTATTCCAAGGTAATTAAAACATGAACAATCTTTTACAATTTACCACAACTCACACTTAACACTTTGACTTAAAACACCAAGAGCTGAATTTCAGCCACCTTCTCATAAAATATGGAGCAATTCTGCCAAATTCCCTTCCACGCTCTTCATTTGATGGCAAAGTAACAAAGGTACCATAATTCACTTGATATCATTCTTTTCCTGCTAATGTTTTATTCAGACTGAGCTTCATCAATAAAGATTCAACTTTGGACTCAGGATTGTTCCATGTTTACAAAACATCCAGACTCCTGTACATCTTGGTAAAGCATGAACAATCACAGACACACAATTTCATTTAAAAAAATCCCACATATCAAAATTGCATATTTTGAATTCTTAAAATTCACTAAACAAAATTTCATGGAGTGAACCCTAAAGTCTGTTTGCCAGGAAAGCACAAGCTAAAAATAGAAGTTGGGGCGCTCCAGGAAAAACAATTAAACTGGACCCCAATACACACATTCTTCCCATCAAACAAGTAAATAAATACACATTCATACGGAGTAATTTGCTCTAAAAATGCAGGTGCTTGATTTTTAGAATAAACTGGTTGCTCAAAGACTACTATGTCACAGTAAGTTTCCTTCTTTTTTTGGCGGAACAGTGACACCAGAGAACAAAAACTAGCCCAGAACTCGATAATTTTGACACAAATCCAAATGTGGTTGGACAGAAAAAAATTACCAATACAAGGTTGTTTTTTAAAAGAAAATAAATTAAAAGAAAAAAAAAGTTAAAATTGCATATAGCAGTATCACTTTTTAATACCAGGTACTAGACCACAGAATGGAACAGACCGCAATGCATTTTTGAAGTTGCAAGACTAGCAACTTACTTGAGAAACATTTTAACACTGTACATTACAACAAACTATTTAGTTCATTTCTACACAAGTCAGCAAAACTGCTAGGTGATCCAAAATGATATGGCAGCTGCAAATATAAAATAATAGTTACAGTCTAAAGCCAGAACAAAACTATCTACAGATCTCCCATTTATAAAAAGGAACAAACATACACAGTGTGCACACACACAGAGGCAAAAATCTTGAGGTTTTACTTATTGCTCTTCTAAAAGGCTGTAAGCAGGCAAATGTCTGGATCAGAAATTAGGTCAAACATGCATTTCAGCAGGCACAAAAAGTACAGGAAATTCATACTAATGAAACAATGCGCTGTGTTACGTAATACAGGATGGCAATTCTGCTGATATAATACTTACACAATTAATACCGAATAAAGTCCAGGTCTGCCTGTTGCATAATGTGTTATGCAGTGTGGTGTTCTAACCTAATTTCTGATTTCTCTTTCACACTACACCCTCCATGTAGGGATGAAGAGGGCAGTTTTCAAGATGGCCGTTATTTGCAATGCCAGAGAAACCTTGGCCTCAAGATCAAAACCTTGGCTTCAATGGGGCAGGTGTGGCTGGAAGGTTAATGTTATCTCCAGGAGCTGCTCTTTGACTGCCTCACAATTTTGTGCAATCACTGACTACTCAGATAAACAAACGCAGAAGCTGGTGTAAAACACCAGCGCTGGTATCAGACCATTGTCCAATGATGCTATACACCCCTTGCACTTCCACCAATTGCTACAGGATAAAGGCAGTAGAGGACAAGTCCTGTATCTTGTCCTTTCCTCAATAGCCTTATAAAGGCAAGATTTTTTTTGTGTACTGGCTTTACTTCACACAATAAGCAGTATAGTATGGAAGTCAGTAGAGATCTAGCTACCTACTGGCAACAAGAGACTAGAACATTCACAAGACACATTTTGGAATACCTGCTGTTCCCTAATGTAACGAAATTAAACATGGTGTAAAGAGGTGTAAGCCAGGTTCAAGGCACACTGCATATGGGCCTTTCATGAAAGATATGCTGAATGTGTTATCTGAGGATTTTATTTTATTTTTTTTTTAGATGTGCTATGCATACTATGTCTAGATAAAAATCAGCACAATAGTTCTTCTCCATATATGACCCAACACATACCATAACAATTTAGCACTGTATATGCTATTCTTCAGTTAACCAATCAAGGAAGAAAATGGTTGTTTGGGAACAAGCAGGGGAAGAAATTCAGCATGAAGTTAGAGGCACATTCATGACCAGAAGTCCTAGCTGTGTATGTTTATTGTGAACTAGCAACTGGATTTTATGGCATAATCAGAAAACCACTGACGCCTACAGGGCCAACTTGGGCACAGCATAGTCAAAAAATTATGTTCTCTGGTGTTATAATATGGCATTAAGCAATTGCTAATTGTTAGAAAGCAGTAGGTAGACAACAAGAAGACACACAAGGGAGGTTATGCTTTGTACTTGCAAAAAGAAGTAGTGCAAATTAATAGTTTTTTCTGTCTTATTAAAGGTCTGCCATGTGTATTTTGATCCAGTCCCTAAATCTCACACAAATTTCAGGTTTCAGACTTCCCAAATATCCAAATCCACACTGGGCTCTATTCTACTCATGAGCAGTACTACTAAAGCTAGTGGGACTGCTTAGAACAAGGTGTTACGGCAGTATGGGTTCAGGAATTCGGCTCTTTCCAAGAAGTGAACTGCCAATGACACTCACAGGTTGAGGGAAACACTTCCTCTGTTGTTTTCTTCTCAAATCTGTCTTTATAAATGCTAACATTTATAAGCCTAAAATGTGGGAAAAGGCTCTGTTATGCTCACCCAGACATTTTAACTCCAGGACAGTCAAAGTGGTTTAGGAGAGTTAGCCTACCCAGTAGAGGGTTAGGCTGGCCTGAATTCTCCTCCCAGCTATGCACTGCCTCTTTCTCAGTTGGGATGGTGAGGCTTCCTTAGAACAACTCCTCTGTTATACCATCCATGGGTGCACAGTTGCATGTCCTAGGAAAGAGGGAGGCAAAATAGGTCTAAATTCTTTTAAAACAATTAAGAAAACCCAACCTCTAGAAAAATAATGATTTGCTATCACAACCTTGCAGGCGGGACTTATTATGGCCCATTTCTTCACTAATGGGTATAAAGGCTAGTTCTTTGGGAAGCCCTGCTGCCAGACTGGAGGTAAAGCAGTATGTCCAGTGTTTACCATTCAAAGCCATCCTATTCAAGAAGCCAGTTAAGGAGAAGTGTTTTGCCTATATTTTTAGGTTTTCCTCCTAGCCCACTTTGCTTTCCTGCTTGGAAGCTCCTTCAAATAAAAGATGCTGGAAGTGCCACTTCCCTGTAGTTCAATACAATGAGGAAAAAGAGAGAGGCAGAAAACACACACCATGGAACAAAATGATTGCTTGTAAAATGTTTCCTTTTAAAAACTATTGTACAACTCCCCTAAATCTGTTTAATTAATGTGCAGTTTAAAACATATAAAATTCCTTACCAGCTAAAATGATTTCTTGGTTTTACAAGTCTCCCTGCCCTTATTAAAAAATAATGCATGTGTGTATTTGCACTGAACATCTTGTACAGAGACACGTGCCAATCCTTCTTTAATTCTGCATGGAGTAATTTTGATCTTAATCTACTATGTTTAGAGAAGAGGTCATACCGTATACTTGCCAGTATAACCAGCTACGTAGATGTCTTTAATCTCGTAACTCTATAAAAAAACCACTGCAAGTTGCAATCACTTTGAAAAATTATTATGTTGACACATGCAGTCCTCCTCAGTGCCACTGCCACCAGACATGGGACACAATTTTCTCAACACTCTGTCAAGAGGCCTGACACCACAATGCCAGGGGCTGTGGTGAGGCTGGTGCTCCACTGCCCTGGTGCACGGCAGTCATTGGGCAAAGCTATGGTGAATTGTCTTGCCCAATACCACCACCACCACCATCACTGCCCCAACCCAACCTCCTGGAGAGCACACCCTCATCCCCACCTCAGCCACAGGAGATTACTGTGAAGCGCTTAGAAATGCATGACATGTTGTGGAGGACGATGCCCAGAAGAAAGACCAGGACACAGGCCACCAGGATCACAGTGCAAACACCTGACCAGGTGGAGCTTTTCACAACACCTCTCCGGTCCTGCTCCTCTGCTCCTCCCTCAGCAGGAAGGCCTCCCTGCAGTGGCTGCTGCTCTGCTGGGATCGTTACCACTGTCAGAGACTTCTGCTGGCCACCAGGCAGGAGTCGGCAGCCAATGTCTCCCGGTAGCAGTGCCCTCTCCTTCGAGAGGGGTAAGGGCAGCATGTAGCAACCATTGCTGGGGAGTTTGATGAAGACAGGTGTGTGCTCTGAGGTGTGCGGGATTGCAATTACAGCGATCACCTCAGGATCATCAGGCAGCTGTGACACAGAATACCCTGGCGGCAGCTTGGTGATCCCACGGCACCAGGGGCAACGCAGGTCCTTCTGGCTGGTCCTCATCTGCTGCAGGCACACTGAGCAGCAGGTGTGCTTGCAGTCCAGCAGCTTGGGCCGCCGGCGGGGGCTGTAGTAGTTGAAGCAAATCTGGCACTCCAGCAGAGAGTCCTGGGACAGGGTCTCCATAGCAGCTGGCACAGGGTGGCGCAGCAGGCCTCAGAACGAGACTCACCCTGGTGCCCCACAGCCGAGGGGCAGCACCCGCCTTCCTGCCACTTGTCCAGCAGGCAGTGTTTGCCTTCACACGGCTACTTCTTGTTAGGGCAGTGCTGGGCAGCAGTTATGGGGAATGTAGGAAAACCTCCAGCCTGAACCATTCAGTACCTGAGACAAACAGAAAAAGGTGAAGGAACAGGTTATTTACAGGAACAAGCAGGAATAAGAGTGTCCACTCATGTGGGAAAGAAAACTAGCAATGACCTTGTAATCTGGCAGGAGAAACAAATTTGAGATTCTTAACAAGAAAGCATCTTCCCACTGGCTTTACCAAACTGTTCAGAAGGAAGCCTTTAGGTCAGCCATCACCAGACATCACTAGATCATGCTTCCTCCCCTTCTCTTTTTTTTTTTAATCTATAAAACCTCTACCAAACTGCCAGGCTGCCACTCAGTTATATTTATACCAATAACAGGGGAAGCTGTAGTTCACTAAATAGGTCCTTCAGCATCTAACTCCTGTCATTATTTTCAGTCCTTTTCAGCTCTTCCCACACCTTAACAGTTGTTCTCATTTAATCCTTTAAAACCCTGAAGATTTTTAGCTATTCGGCTCAACTGCTCCATCTGCGTGAAAAGTGAGGGACAGAAAAAATATGTTTAAAGAGATGCATTTCCACAGGCTCCTGAACTTATGCCTATGCATGAATGAGCAACCAAGTAATTATATTGAAACACCTATGTTTGCTCACAACAAAAAGGAATGGCATCAATCAGGAAAGTTAACTGTCTGCCTCGTTATAGGAGCAGCTTGTTGAACATGGCTCTCTGGAACATGGGTGAATTCGCCCAAGACTGAAGGCCAGGACCACCGAACACCATAGAGAATAGTCTGTTAACGCACTGAATCAAAGACAAATTATTACTAGCCTTGTTCATTACTCCCTCTTCATTACTAAGGGATTCTTTGCATTTCTCCATTTATTTTTTATAGCTATCCAAAAAAAGGCAGCTTTGTTTAATTTCACAGTGAGTTGTTTAGCTTTGTTTGATTTTGGTCACTCCAATATATGACAAATATGAAAGACAGACATTTTTACAACTTTTTATGTAGCTTTTTTTGATGTATCTGAAGAAACATCAACCTGATTTTCCATCCAGAGAATACAATAAAGAAAACCCAAAATATTTGTATGGTGACCTTTGACCTTCTTTTATTACACACAGAATCACAGAATATTAGGAGTTGGAAGGGACCTTGAAATATCATCTAGTCCAACCCCGCTGCCACAGCAGGATTCCCTAGACCAGGTCACACAGAAGTGTGTCCAGACGGGGGTCTACTTATTCCCAAAATAAGAGTTTTAGGACCACAGCTGTGGGAGGACGACTTCTTTTCCAAACAAATATTTCTTGCTGTTCCCTCTGGATCATAGCAACTAGCTTGCAACATGCTAATCAATGGGTGACATCAACAAAACAGAAATAGTTCAGGAAGAGACGGCAGGCATAGATGTGGGATTTGCAATGCAAGACAGCCCTCTGGACCACACTATTCTGTATCCTTCTTCTGGCAGTTACCAGTACTTGAATATGGGATACAAAAATATATATCATCTCCTCAGTTGCTAACAACTGATATTGCTGACATTGGCAGAATTGGTCCTACTACCGATTTTGTAACTGCAGGGTTTTGGCTCACAGGGCACTTCAACAAACATGAAGTTACAGTCCTGATTCAGGAGGGAGCAGGGGCTGCAACTACATTGTTCAGATATCATAGAATCACACAATATTCGGAGTTGGAAGTGACCCACAAGGATCTAGTCGAGCTCCCTACTCTGCAAAGGACACACAAGGAACCATAGAATATTCTGAGTTGGAAGATGTGGTGGTGAAACACGGAAGCAGTCACTTCCAACTCTGGGTGTTGAAGTTACACTTTTTTACTGTCTCTTTTTAACTCTAAACATTATTCAAATAACAAGATTGCATTGTGCATATATCTTTACTATGAAATTTCTCAGTTTCCCAAAATGTCTCAGGTAATGATGAGAGGTGTATTTTGACAGATCTGTGGTAGCATCTGGCAGGCAGTGATGATGGTATAATTCCTTCAGAATACATATAAAGAGTAGCCACAGACATCTAACCCCTCGGCCTCTGGTTACACTTCCTTGTTCAAAGGTTCGACGCATAGTTTCATGAGTGCAATGTAACTTTATTCCCAACTCTGCTGAAAGCCCCTGCGGGAGAGGCAGGGGCAGCTGTGGGAGGGGCGCAGTCCACCCGGGCTATTTAAACAGCCTTGTAACACGATCTGACCTTAAATTCCTCAGAACAGCCAAGGGACTTTCTGCTCCCGGTTGGGAACAGTCCACTCAGGCTATTTAAACAGTCCACTGGAAAAGGTCAGTCAAGGAGCAGAGTGAGACAGCTCAGCGTGTCACCGCTGCCTGTGAGGTCAGTCTCCTGTAAATATCCATGTATGGTTCTAACCCGGTTGACGGCTGAGGTTAGAAAAACTGTAGGCACCCAGGCTGAGGCCCCACACAAACATGTTGGTGTCCATGCCTCTGGCTGTGCCAGAGCCTGGCATTTGCAATGGAAGGTAGCGGAGATAACACCTGTGTCAGATGTGAACAGCTGAATGATCTGCTCAGTATGGTGGCTGAGCTGAAGGAAGAAGTCACAAGGTTACAGACTATAGGGGAATGTGAAAAGGAGATAGAATGGTGGAGCCAGGCTCTGCCATCCCTGTGAGAGGGGCAGCAGGTGAGGGCTGTACAAGAAGCAGGAGATCCCACACCCTCTTGCCGCCCACAAAAGGATGACCCAAGAGATGGGGGGGAATGGAGCCAGGTCCATCCCTGGAGAGGTGGGAGAGGCAAGAAAGACTCCTCCCGACCTTCCCTGTCTTCTCAGTTGCCCATACACAATAGATAAGGGGCTCTTGTAACAAAAGGCTGGGTAAAGGTGGAAGACAGAGGCCTCAATGAAACAGGTGGCTGGAGGAAAGTTCAAGTCCTTGGCAGAAGGTGAGTGCCTTCCTTGTCTGCCTCATCTTCCCAGGTGCCTCTGAGAAATAGATATGATGCCCTGCTGGAACACAGCCAGTCTAATGGGGATGTGGATGACAGGCAACCTGTACCAGAAGTCTTGCTGCAGTCTGTTAGGCTTTCTGGACATATCACAACCTCTTCTGCAAAGAAGAGTTGGGGTTGTTGGAGACACACTCCTAAAAGGAACAGAGGGCCCAGTATGCCAGGGTTGACCCTTATCATAGGGAGGTCTGCAGCCTTCCTGGAGCCCAAATTAGGGATATTACTAGGGAACTTCCCAACATGGTGCGGTCATCAGACTTTTATCCATTACTGATCTTTCAGACAGGTGAGGAGGAAGCTGCATCCTGTAGTCTGAGGGGAATTAAGAAAGATTTCAAGGCCTTGGGAAGATTGATAAAAAGGTCTGGGGCCTAAGTTATTTTCTCTTCCTACTTCCAGTACCTGACCATGATATGGAATAGAGTAGAAGAATCAGTCCATAAATACCTGGCACTGAGACTGATGTCGCAGGCAGGGCTTTGGGTTCTTTGATAATGGCTGGTATTACAAGATACCAGGCCAGATGACAGGAGGTGGGAAAGGCTTATCTTCCAGGGGAAAAAGGATTCTAGGACAACAACTAGCAGGGCTCATCCATAGAGCTTTAAACTAGATTTGAAGGGGGATGGGGTTTTTGACAAGTCTGCATCAGTGGGCCAGTGTTCTAGTACTAGTACTAATAGAGACCGGAAGGCCTCCCACCACCCTAGGGTAGAATTGGCATGCTCAGCTTGCTCCCTGAAGTGACTGTATACCAATGCATGCAGCATGGGGAATAAACAGGAGGACTTAGAAATCCATGTGAACTCAAGAGGTTACGATTTGGTGGCAATTACAGAGACATGGTGGGACAGCTCTCATGACCGGAATGTGGTCATAGATGGCTATGTCCTTTTCAGGAAAGACAGGTCTACAAGGCATGCTGGGGGAGTTGCTCTTTACGTGAGAGAGCAACTAGAATGTATTGAGTTCTGTCCAGGGGTGGATGAGGGGCAAGTTGAGAGATTATGGGGAAATTTAAATAATGCAGGGGTTTGCTAGCATGGGTGATACTGTTGTGGGTGTTTATTACAGGCCACCTGATCAGGATGAGGAAGATGATGAGGCTTTCTCCAGGCAGCTGACAGTTGCCTTGCAGTTACAGGCCCTGGTTCTTATGAGGGATTTTCACTACCCAGATATTTGCTGGAAAGCCTACTCAGCCAGCCATTCACAGTCCAGGAGATTCCTTCAATGCACTGATGATAACTTCTTGATGCAAATGGTGGATGAGCCAACTAGGAGTGGAGCACTGCTGGACCTGGTACTCACTACCAAGAAAGGTCTGGTTGAAAACGTAAAGGTAGAGGGCAACATTGGCTGCAGCCGTCATGAGATGGTATGGTTCAGGATCTTGTGAGGTAGGAACAGAATACCTACTAGGATCACAACCCTAGACTTCAGTAGGGCCAATTTTGATCTTTTCAAGAAATCGCTAGGGGAAACCTCATGGGACGGGGTACTAGAAGATAAAAGGGCCCAAGAGAGTTAGTTGTTATGGTTTGGCTTAGAACAGAATTAATTCTGTTCAGTGGCTGTATTTTCTAAAGGTATTCCATCCCATAAACTGGACTGTCCCTTTAAGAAACCTGAATTCCTGAATCTTAAGGACACTGCCCCCCAAACCAAGGCAGAAGCCAGGGGAATTCTGGGAGTGTACTGGAACCACAAGGAGGGTGTGCTGAGAGTCTCTCTCTCTCTGCTGGGACCTGGGTGTGTTGGATGGTGCCCGTGCTGTCTGGCTGCACAGGTGAAGCTGTGTTCAGACTCGAGCTGGGAAGGGCTGCGTGAAGCTGCTACCGGGGACTGAGAGAAGCTGGGAGATGGCATTGGGACGGTTCGGTATTTTGGGTCCTGTATATGTTTGTATTTCTTTCATTTATATTTGTTGTTATTATTAAAGCAGTTTTTAGTTTTTAACTTCCAATCTAGAAATCTCTCTTTTATGCCGTGGGTTGGGGTCAGGGAATAAGCCTCTAACCACCACATTGGTTAACATTCAAGGACCACTTTTTCCAAGCTCAAGATCAGAGCATCCCAACACGCAGAACACAGAGGAAAGGAGCCAGGAGACCTGCGTGGTTAAGTAGAGACCTGCTGGGCAAACTCAGGTGGAAGGAGAGAGTCTAAAGCTCATGGAAGGAGGGGCTGGCCACATGGGACAAGTACAAGACTGTTGTCAGAGGACATAGGGAGGTAACTAGGAAAGCTGAGGCCTCTCTGGAATTAAACCTTGCAAGGGAGGTTAAGGACAATCGGAAGGCCTTCTTCAAATACATTGCCCAAAAAACTAATACTAGAGGAAATGTAGGCCCTCTGCTGAATGAGGTGGGTGCCTTGGTGACAGAAGATATAAAGAAGGTGGAGTTACTGAATGCCTTCTTTGTCTCTGTCTATACTGTTAGAGACTGTGCTCAGGAGCCTCGGACCCCTGAGGCCCCAGATGACGTTAGGATAATGGGGGAGTTTTCCTTGGTTGATGAGGACTGGGTTAGGGAGCAGTTAAGCCATCTGGAGAGCCATAAATCTGTGGGACCTGGTGGGATGCACCCCCAGGTGTTGAGAAAGCTGGTAGAAGTCATTGCCAGGTCAATCTCCATCATCTTTGGTAGGTCCTTGGGAACAGGAGAGGCGCCTGGGGATTGGAGGAAGGCAAAAGTCACTCCAGCCTTCAAAAAGGGCAAGAAGGAAGACTCTGGTAACTCTAGAATGGTCAGCCTCACCTCCATCCCTGGAAAGGTGATGGAACATTTCATCCTTGACTCTTGTCTCTAGGCTTGTCAAGGAGAAGGGGGTCATTAGGGGCAGTCAGCATGGGTTCACCAAGGGGAAGTCATGTTTGACCAACCTGATAGCCTTTGATGAGGACATAACCAGGTGGATAGATGAAGGTAGGACAGTGGATGTGGTTTATCTTGATTTCAGTAAAGCGTTTGACACTGTCTCCCACAGCATCCTTGCAACTAAACTGAGGAAGTGTGGTCTGGCTGATAGGGTAGTGAGGTGGATTGTGAACTGGTTGAAGGACACAAGCCAGAGAGTCGCGGTTAATGGGATGGAGTCTATTTGGAGGCCTGTGTCTAGTGGAGTCCCTCAGGGGTCAGTACTGGGACCGGTACCTCTCAATCTATTCATTAATGGCCTGGATGAGGGAATAGAGTGAGCTGTCAGCAAGTTTGCTGATGACACTAAACTGGGTGGAGTGGCTGACACACTGGAGGGTTGTGCTGCCATTCCGTGTAACTCAGACAGGCTGGAGAGTTGGGCAGGGAGAAATTTAATGAAAATCAGCAGGGGCAAGTGTTGAGTCTTGCACCTGGGAAAGACCAACCCCATGTAGGTTGGGGACTGACCTTTTGGAGAGCAGTGAAGGGGAAAGGGAACTGAAGGTCCTGGTAGATTGAAAAATTACCTTGAGGCAGCAGTGTGCTCTTATGGCCAGGAGGGCCAATGAGATTCTGGGGTGTGTTAGAAGGGGGGTGGTCAGTATGTCCAGAGAGGTTCTTCTCCCCCTTTACTCTACCCTGGAGGGGCTGCATCTGGAATATTGTGTCCAGTTCTGGGCCCCTCACTTTAAGAAGGATAGGGAACTGCTTGAACGAGTCCAGCGCATAGCCACAAAGATGATTAAGAGGATGGAATATCTTCCCTATGAGGAAAGGCTGAGGGAGCTAGGTCTCTTTAGCTTGGAGGAGACTAAGGGGGGACCTCATTTATGCTTTTAAATATGTGATGGGTGGGCATCAGGAGGATGGGATCAGGCTCTTCTCAGCAAAGCCCAGTGCAAAACAAGGGGCAATGGTTGTAAGCCGAAGCATAGGAGGTTCTGTGTGAATAAAAGGAAAAATTTTTTCACAGTGAGGGTGACGGAACACTGGAACAGACTGCCCAGAGAGGCTGTGGAATCTCCTTCTCTGGAGATATTCAAAACCCATCTGGACATGCTTCTGTGTGAGCTGGTCTAGGGAATCCTGCTGTAGCTGGGGTTAAGACTTAATGATCTTTCCAGGTCCCTTCTAACTGCTAACATTCTGTGACTCTGTGAACCCTCCTGTGCTCTGCCAGAGCTCAGTTTGTGGATAAAAGTAAGTCAAGCCATCATTTACAATCAGAATTAAACTCAATCATACCTATTTCATTAATTTCGCAGTATGTAGTAAGGAAGGAAAAAGCCACAGGAACTAGCTCTTCTACCAATTCATTTTAATATGACAAGATCTAACACTGCAGCAGACCTCCTCTTGGACAGGAGACCAAGCTCTCCAGTTTGTGCTCAACGCACTCCAATACAAGTCAGAGGTAATGAGCTATCACAGGTGAACTCTTCACTCAAAGCTTACAAAACATTGCTTTGTGTTTATTTGCTTTCATCACCCAGTGATGCCCATGGTGTGCAAGGGGACTGTTGACAGGAAAACAGGGCAAAAAGTCCCCATAGAGCATCAGGAATACCTGTAGGTCTCTGCAAGATACACAGTGTATATGTACATGTAGATAGGAGCATGCATGTAGAAGGGAGGGCTGGAGACTATGACAGTGAAACCATACACACACAGAGGCAACTGCAACTGCGAGCAGTGACTCTGCCTGGCACAAACCTTTCAGCAACTGGAAGCTCTTCAGGGCTGAGACCTAATTAGTAACACAAAAA
This sequence comes from Galbula dea, assembly GCA_013399015.1. Lineage (NCBI taxonomy): Eukaryota > Metazoa > Chordata > Aves > Piciformes > Galbulidae > Galbula > Galbula dea. The sequence goes on from VWZX01010907.1 coordinate 50,021, forward strand.
CTAACTGGGTATGAAAATCCACAAGTTCACAAGTTCCAAAACTCAACTGTCAGAAAGGTGCAGCAGGAGCAAGGGAAGCAAAAAGACCCAGGCCTTGCAAAGAAGCATTGGGAGACCTCCGATTTTCTCACACCCTCTTCTCCTTGTTGTGGGTCTGCTCAACATCCACAGGGTTGTCACTGGCCAGTGAGATAAGCGATTCGCAAGCAGTTACAGAGACCTAGGGAGGAACCTGCAAAGCTGATGACCTCTGCAAAAATCGAAGTACAGCCAGGTAGCTGAGAGCATGGCACAAAGGTCCTCCTTGCAAAGCCCTAAGCTCTCTTGCTGTTGGGTGAGCAGGATGCCATGAATGCCAAGGCATCAACTTCCTACTCACTGAGAAAGAGAAGGGGCATTTGTTGCTCTCTTGCAATTCATAGCTTCCCAGCACAAAATAGGGAGGTGCTGCAGGAGCTGAATGGTTGAAGGCTGCTACAACTAGTGCAGAACAGCTACAGACAGTGAAAGGAAGAAAAGAAAGGACAGGTTTTCTGCAGAGAAAGCTCTGCACAATCCCTAACTATAAAGTGGTCTCCAAGTGGCCAGGTCTGAAAAGGCAGCTATTTTTGGAACCAAGTGAAAAGTCAGACGTTGAACATCCACAACAGGAGTTGGACAACAGGTCAGAGTAATGACAATTCCCTACCTCTGGACATAATAGCTTTTCTACATAAAAACAATTTCATTGACACTAAGCAATGAAAAACACAGCCCTGAAGAGGTGTTGCCTCCACTGGAAAGATCAGAACTATCTTCATACATATTTCCTAACTTATTAGGGCACAAAATGTTATTAATTTGAAATTCCCAAAAATATACTTTAATGATGCTTGTAAAACCTAATACAACTGACAGACTATTAAACATTGTATCATGTTTTTGAAGACTGGCTTCAGGGCATGCTGATGTAGTTAACTGATCACTGAACGAAAGCCTCAAAAAGTTTGCACAGACTTATTCACATATTTAGGCATGCTCTACTTGCTGCGCAGCAAGGTTAATAACAGACTTTCAGCACGGTGGTGTGCACTGGTGATACCTCACCTTTCTAAAGGAAGGTTCATTACGTAAACTCCCCAAACACATTAAGAATCTTTTCACAGTATTACTATGTATTATTTATGATGAAGAAAGATCGATTCATTTTATCTACCCTGAGGCTAGAAAGTAGATGGGGGTGAGAAGGGAGTACTGTTCTCAACAGTGAAATTAATTGCAAGAATCATCTGCCTACAGATATGAAAGGAAATGTGCTCTAGAGTTGCTTCAAACTGAGTGAGAAGGAAGGAAAATATTCAATATTTGGAATAATTTCTGCTATAAACTTCAACATCCTTGTACGTTTTCAACAAATTCATGTTTGGATAAAGCACATTTGGGCTGTTGCAAATGCACAGGACATACCACCTAATTTCACCTGTACATCCTTCACTTTCACTACATGATCCTATTTATGTTTTAGGCTGTTCTGTAGCACTAATTACCATAGTAACTGAGAACAGCACGATGAATAATAAGCTTATTTATTCATCACAACACCCTTGTTAAGAGAAAAGTAATAACATCATTGTATCCCTTCATCATCTAAAAAAAGAAGTGCTGAGAGACAAAGCAGTTGGTCCAACCAAGGTCATGCAAGCATCACCTAGATTGTCTCAAAGCTGGACAATTTTGTCAAAGCTCCACTTTTCATCTCATGAGGCACTGGCCAGAGGTGACAGAATCTAGACAGTTGGGGTTTTTTGCAACAGAGAATCAGCAAACATCAGAAAACTACCTGTTTCTCCCCATTTTTTCCAGCTGGCAGCATCTTCATAGTGTGCCTGACATTTTTTCTGTTTTTCATCAGTATGTTTATCAGCTTTTCCAAAGACCTTGAAAATAACGAGTCTCTGATCCAGAAGTTAAAGTATCTCCACAGACACAGTTCATCCACCATGTAGATTACAACTGAGAGACTGTATGCATTTTGAGGGACAAAGAGCTAACAATAAGATAACAAAGTTACCCCATTCTGCTCTCCAGAAATACCTATTTTCCAAGCGCTTTCCTCTAAGTCTGTCTGTCCTCAGACGGCCTACATGGACTATTGTTTCCATTTAGTTATTCACAATTGCACAGAAATCGTAGAAGAAAAACATTTTAATTTACCCAAATCCTTAGGCACTGCAAGCTGGTACTATTCCTTTCATTTCAGTCCAGCCCTTGCCAAGATGAGAATCAGGTGTACGCACTCCCGGATGCATAAAGCCATAAAAAATGAAACTGAATGAAATGTGATATATGAGTCTTTAAGATGGTATGAACCAGCACCAGGGGATCCACATTGATAAAAAGAGAATCTGCTCTGGTTGATCTCAACGGCACAGATCAAACAGGACAGCAGTTGTCCTGCCTCTCTTGGCAGCTGAGTGATCAGTGATAGATACATATATGATACAACGGTTGCAACACATCATCCCACAGAATTTTCCTTAGAAATTGTCACTAGCCAGCCCGAGTAACAGAAGAGAATGGCAGAAAGGTCACCAACAGGAACATAACTAGATGTAGATGTTTACAGTTTTGGAGCAAAGACAGATCAGATAAAAACACCAACCTTTAGTGCTTACAGAAAACAGAGACAGACTCACATGCTGCTTGTTCCACCTTATGTCACCAGCTGTGCTGCTCCCTTCTTTTATCTGCGAATTTTAAAAGGTCCATGTTCCCTGGCTCCAAAGACCTTATTTTGGTCAAATATGACCAGGATAAGCTGCACTTTGTTCCAACAGCAAACACTACTAATCACCTGCAACATGCCAGCTCAGCAAACCACAGGTAGTTTCTTGCTGCTGAGTCAAAACAGTACAGCTAACACTCACCAGACAGTTTCACACCAGGTGCTTTACCAGTGAGAAACACTATTTGAAGTCAAAATATACCACAGAAATGTGTCCATTTCAGGCAAGCAGGTAGCTTTCCTGCCCTCCCAGACCCTTGACAGTCTTCCTGGAGCCCAGGATGTGGCTGCCTGACCTGCTCTTCACTCACCCAACTCTCATACATCTACAGGCTTTTGACAAAGCCACTTGTCAAGTTGCCCATAATTACAGTTCCCAAATCTCCCAGGCTTTCTCCAGCCTGGCAGACCACAGGGCACCCCCAGGTGCAGCTCTGACCTCCTAGAAAAAAGTATGAAGGTACTCCTGACCACTTCTGTTGTTCACAAGTCCTAACATTTCTCTTCCTGCATGAGGTGTGCACTTCCAGGATGAGAGACCTGACTGTGATCCCAAAACATTCCAAATCTGAAAATTTCCCAGCACAGGATAAAAAAGGTTCCTCCCAATTTTCAAATAAGCAAAATCTCCAGCGCTCAAAGCACCCTCCGCTATGGTGCTCATCTCTACAGCCCCCTCTGAGCACACACTTATAGGGCCATTAGCACTTCTTCAGTTTTTTGGTTGCCCTAAATTATGTCTGACTCTTTCCTAAATCCCAGGCCTAGAGGAATTAAAAGCCATTTTTTTCCACAACCAAGTGAGACACCCATTTGCCATTCAAACTGACATCAAGAGGAATTGAGGGTGGGAGGAGTGGTGTGAAAGAATTCTACCTCTCACTCCGTGACTAAAAGCAGCAACAGTAGTTACTTACGACAAGACATGAAAGATCAGGTGGTTTGGTGGTTGGTAAAGACAGATTTAGAAATTGCTTCCCTAATTTAAAGTGAGGTCAGAAGTTAAGTCACTATGGCAAAAATCCCACAACTTTACAGGAGGAGCTATGGGTGTTAAACTCATTTTCAATAACAACTTTTAAATGCAATGTAGCTTCTTTTAAAGAGATTTTAATTTATGGCAACATGGCAAAATCATGTGGCTTTCAAAATGCTGGGTGAGAGAGAGGCATGAAGCACCTGATCACTTCAATGACAAGTTTTGCTCTCCCATTAGAACTTTATGCTTCATCTGGCATTTATAAAATTTGCCTGATACCTGAAGAAAAACTTAATTAAAAGACTCTTCCCTCCCTCCCCTAAGGATTTGGTAATAAAATTAAAAAATACATCACACAAAACCAAAATAACTTAAAATAAAGCACAAATGCAGACATTTCTCACTGATACAAGTCAGTGAATGATTGAGTAGGAATCAGCTTAGATTAGACTATTAAGACACCAGTCTGTAATTACAGGAGAGAGTGCTACATCTCTCTGAGGTCATTGTATGGGTTTTGATAAAAGTAGGTCATCTGCCTATGAGCCCAAACAGAGGAGGAGAAACAGGAATCAATACTCAAATGTTTACAAATTGCGTATACAATGCAAAAAACTGAAAACTTAATTTCCAACTTACCTCAGGAAACAGAAGTCCTTCAAATAAGAAATTTAACTGTTGCAACTCTGCACTCCCATCTCAAACACCTCACCTGCTTAACACTCTCTGCACTCACCCAGCAGTTTTCTGAGGACATGATTCTGCCACCCACATCAGTGAACAGCTACCTTCACACAGCTGCTCTCCTGAAATGTGTGAAGTGGGCAGTACAGGGGAGTAACGCCTCCTGTTTATCCAGAGAAAAGGTGTAACGATTCCAACTCCCAAGAGCTTATCTTCACAAGAGTGTGGAAGATAGCCAACTAATGTGCCTCCTCAAGGACAACTGCTATGTTATTTACTAATGCAGAAAAATCATGATCTTCATGTATTTTCAGTTTCTGAGAAGCACTACAGCAACTCCAGGTCACAGCATTGAACATTCTGGTTTGCAGACTACACCCAAAGGAACTGGAACAAATCCAAAAGCTCCTTGCTTATTGAAAACTAATCATTCACCCTGTAACATTCTGTCAGCTAGTAATATTAATAATACCCTCACTTCCCGAATTTTGGGAACAGTCCAACTTTCACTGCAAATACGGATCACAAGCAGAGTTAGACCAAGCCTGAATTGCATACATATGGATGATTTCCTATTTTGTGATTTATCTCTCTGTCTTTAGACCACTAAAATCATCCAAAAGAGATTTAGCAAGGCTATACTGGATAAATAATTTCTTCCAATATTTTTCCAAACCATATTTTTCTACTCATGACTATAAACACTGCAGAAGCTCTAGTTCAGACAAGTTATGAAGTCTAACATTAGCTCCAGAAGTTAATGGGATGACACATGCTCTTGAGGTCAGTTGCACATTTGCATATCTGCACTACCCATCAACACAACCAATACAGAACCTGGTGTCAGCAGCCACAAGCAGATCAACGCAGGCAGATCAACGTAATCTTTAGGTGCAGATGCCTTTGCTTCCCGTGCACCACCCTGAAAATATGTAACTTGATGAAAAACAACACAACCTTCCCAAAACAGCTGCAACTAAACCAACTGGCTGTACCTCAATTAACCTGACCAGCTCCACATCATGACTTGAAGCCACAGTAACACTTGGGAAAATTGCAGACTCATGGTGAGACAACAGACACCAGGAAAGGCTCTCAGCTCTCTCACTCATGCCCATGGACATGTCCATGAGAAAGACTAGAACACTCCTATGGATTTCTAGAATAAAGCCCCTAACAGAGTGCCTTATATGAATGAGCACCATTTGCAGACAAAAGTAGTCTTTCACCTAAACAATGCAGTGTTCTTGAAGGTGCTGACAAGGTTAGCACCTCAGGTTAGCACCACTACAACCTTCTCTGGTGGGCTAATATAAGTAACAGCTCTGTGAGACTGCACTCAAAGCTTCAATGCTCATAGCTTCCCTGTTCTGGCAGCCTTCACAGAGACAGTACTCAATTCGAAGAGCCATTCACCTTCTGTAGATGCAAGAAGTTTATCAGACTTGTCAAGCTTTGCTAAGTTGTATTTAATTCTTTACAGTGAGTTTCAAAGTTCAGACTGACATCATTCATCATACTTCTGCCAGTCCAAGTCTGGCTGCTTTTGAAACATCCTTGTGTGAAAATATCCTCCATTTGACAGTACTTGTATACAGTTTTTTTGCTGTGTGAAGCAGTGCAAATACTCAGAAAGGACTGTGTTACACTACACTATAGCAAAACAGAGAAGACTGAGAAGGGTTCTTGCCAATGCTTATAAATCTCTAAAGGGCAAGAGTCAAGCAGGTGGGGCCAGACTCTTTTCATGAGTGCCTAGCAACAGGACAAGGGGCAACAGGCACCAACTGTAACATCTGAACATAAGGAAAACCTTATTTCCTTTGAGGATGACAGAGTTGGAACAGGCTGCAGAAGAGTCTCTTTCTCTGAAGACAATCAAAATCTGCCTGGATACATTCCTGTGCAGCTTGCTCTAGGCAAAACCTGCTTAAGCAGGGGGTTGGATTAGATGATCTCCAGAGGTCCCTCATAACCCCTACCATTCTGTGATTCTGAAAAAAATCAAAATGAAGCAAAGTGCTTTACCTCTTAATTTTGGGCCTAGTTCTACAGTCCTTGCAATATCACAGCAGAAAAAACTTAGAAAACATAACTATCATAATATTGTTAATCCTCAAGACTTCAGCACAATCCTGATAGTACACAGCCATATTGAGTCCTAGGCTTACAGGATCATTGACAATCAATTAAGTGCTCAGTAAAACAGAAGCTGCAAGCCCCATTTTTCTGAAGAAAAGCCTGAGAACAGGAATTTCAGAAGCCCCAAAACCCAGTTAAGTACAACCCCTAAACTTCAGTCTCTGTCTTGCAAGCCAGTCTCATGATTCCTGCATGCAAGTAAGACCTAACTAAAGAAATACAGTTTGAGGTGAGCAAATTCATTGGCAGCTTCAGATCAAATTAAGCAAATACTTTCTCCTTAAGTAAAAATGGTCATTTCCATTAAAATATTAGCTCATTTCAACTTTCATTTCAATTTTACTATTTTCATTCGGAAGGCGGAATTTATAAAAAGGAAAAGTATAAGGTAATCAAAGCTTTCTATACTGACTCTAGAACAACTTTTCTTCTGAGATGGTCAGCAACTGAGTGAGACAGAGTATCTCTTTTAGTCATACTGCTCTACTGTTGAATGTGGAGCGCTTAAGTCTATTGATATACCATGATTTCTTTTCCATTCCCAGTCTAGCAAAAGCAAATGAGATAAATACACTCCATCTATCAGCAGTTGTTTCATACAACATGTTTTCAAACAATGTTATTCAGCCTTTTGGTTATTGGCTTAAAAAAATGACAACGTGGAGGCATTTTCAACAGACAAATCACATTTCATGATATGATCAAAGGCCGAAGAGGACTACATGGTTGACAGGATTGCTATTATTTACAAGTGTTTCTTGCTAAGGATCTAGTTTTGAAAAGGCAGAGAGTTCAGGACCTTTTTGAAAAGGTTGTACCCATCCCAAAGGTCTCAAGAGTACATCCCAAAATTATTAATTGCTTTTGAAGACTTACATCAGATAAGCTTCACTTATTTCCAATATGCATTTCACCTCAAATACTGTGTTCAGTTTTGGGCCCCTCACTGCAAGAAGGACACAAAGATGCTGAAGCATATCCAAAGAAGAGCAAGGAAGGTGCTAAAGAGTCCAGAGTACAATTCTTAGGAGAAGCAGCTGAGGGAACTGGGGTTGTTCAGTCTGGAGAACAGGAGGCCCAGGGGAGAACTTAGCACTCTCTACAACTACCTGAAAGGAGGTTGTAGCAAAGTTAGGGTCAGTTTATTCTCCCAAATAACAAGTTATAGGACAAGAGGAAATAGATTCAAGTTGTGCCAGGGAAGGTTTAGATTGGATATTAGGAAAAATTTCTATACTAAAAGGGTTATCCAGGGAAGAGGTTGAGTCACCATCCTTGAAGGCATTTAAACAACATGTAGATGTGGTTCTTTGTGACATGGTTTAGTGGTGGACTTGGCAGTCTTCAGTTTATGGTTGGACTGAATGATCTTAAAGGTCTTTTCCAACCCAAATAATTCTATTCCATGTAGCATCAAACAAAATAGCAGTTAGGAACCAAAGAGGTGCCTTATGGATTGCTAAAAGAAAGGGGGAAAGGCCAAAAGTCTGTGTTGCCACTCTAGAAAGTGTGGCATTAGAAGAGATGATCTAGGGAGACACTGTATGCATGCACACTGCTTTATGGATATATGTAGAATTTGACCAGTTTCTACTCAGCTGAGGTCTTCATTCCTGTTTTGTATTGTATTATCTGTGTGCCTCACAGTGCTGCACCGAACACTGGAAACATCAGTGCATACAACCAAACTAATGCCAAAGGAGCCACACTGACTTAAGCCCGTTAAGATTTGGCTCACAGACATAAAACCAATGTTACAAAACAGAATCGAAAAATACCTCTTTTCTACTTTCAAGACAAGTTCTCAACTAGTATGAAAAAAAAATCAGCTCTAGACTCAGATTTGCACTGTACCGCAAACTACAATACCCCTTGCTTTCCAGCCAAAAGGTTTTCAGAATTATTTAGTTTAGTGACATCACTGATACTTTTTACAGTTGAGTCAGTGTTTTCATTACTTTTGCTTAAGTGACTTCGCTGACAATTGTCTTCACTTTAATAATCACTGCTTTTGTTTTTTTAACAATCATAAAAATTAGCAAACTATTCCACTAAATCAAGAAATAAAGAAAAAATATTCATATTATGCCAAATAACAGCATGGATTGGAAAAATAATTTTTTATTCTTTAAACCACTGCTTCATGTGCTCTGTACTTTTTAAGCAGTGAAGGCTCTGTCAGTTTCTTTTACACTGAGTTTGCAGAATACTTGCCAGAGTGAGGTCTTTGCCAATAAACAGGGTCTTTAAGTGCCATGAAAATTTAAAAATAATGCAATTACCAATATAAGTAATTAGAACTATTATTATTACTAATATTCATGGGTTTTGGTCTGAGCTCTCATTTTCTAGAGCATCTGCTTCTAGAAAAGAGTGAAGAGACCACCTGCCAGCAGGTGGCACTCCAGAATATAAAGCATTAAGCACCAGGGTCTGCAGGACCAAGAAAGGCAGCTCTGCTCGGCTGTCCTACTACCGTGCTTTAGCACCCTTCAGGTTTGGTTTGTTTTAGGATGACTGTCTCCACTTCCCCACTTCCAAACAGCAGAGACAAATGCTGCCAGTACCAGCTTTCAGCACCTCCTGGTGCTGGATGGGATGCATCAGGAAGGTGAGATACACCTTGCACAATCACTTCTAAAAAATAGTAGGGTACTGGCACACCCAAAGCACTTGCCCCCTGACTGAGGGGAGAGCTCCCGCAGGGCAGGTAGAGCTGCTTTCCCACATTGTACATGGAGAGGTGGCAGCATCTTAACTGCCTTCCACCACTCTCCTACGCTCCTCAAAACAAGAAGCAAGCTGGAATACAGCTGCAACAAAGCTGGCTTTTATTGTTTTAAGACAGCACCACCAAAAAAACCCACACCCTATTGATTATAAAACCAATTTCCCTTCTGTTTTTCTTTGGTTGGTTGGTTGGTTGGTTTGGGTTTTTATTCAGCTATGCCCTACACATACATAACAGCTACAGTGTTCACCTACAATGTTAGGAAGCATCACTACTGATGGTTCCTCAAGGTGTGGAGGAGATTCACATGCTCCTCTGAGACTTCTGATTGCCTCAACACTTGTGCTTCTCCTGCAACTAAGTCAAATCAGCACTTCTTCCAATCAAACATGACTGTCAGAAAAGCCTCTGTCCAGTACTTCTGTCTGCCAGAAGCAATAAATTCACCTCACAGAGCTGTGGCTCAGCTGGTCTTTACAACTCTCATCCAACTGTAAGAGCAATCTCTTCTTTTGCTTTTGCTGGAAATCCTCCCAAATCTTTCAGACTTCAAAACGAGGCTATTTAAAACAGTGTGCTTTTTGGGAGAGGTAGGAGGAGGCACCCTTAAACGTAGGAATATTGTGCTATTGTCTTAGAAAATGAAAATTTAAAGAAAAACTGTCAAAGCCAGTTGTGTTGTCCAACTCTAGGCACCAAGGATAGCAACCAACATTTCATGAGATAATTAATTTGCTCAGTTAACAAGGATGCAATTCCCACATCACTGACCTCTGGAAAAGTTTAGGATTTCGAACAGTGAAGGTCATACAATTGGGGGGGGAAAAAAGCCTGCATTTTTATAAGAAGTCCTTATGAACTACCTAAAATCTATACAGTGATGGAAAATAACAAGGCCTCTTGCAAAAATAAGTATTAACTGCTTAAACACTCCTTAAAGGCAAACTTGCACCTTGGGATCCATCTGCTCTTGTGGAAACAGCAAAAAGTCAGAAAGTAATTTCCTTTCCTCTCCTGTATATGTCAGTAGATCACTGGCATTTTCGACTTTCCCTACCCTTCCACACACACACACACACCCCCCCCAAACTGACCCCAAACACAAACAGAAAAATGAAAAAGTTTCAGCTCATCTCTGTGGACATAGGAAACATACCAATTGGGAAATGTGAGGCTGACGAGTGGCCCTGTAGAGAGGGATCTGGGAGTTTTGTTTGATGATAGGTTGAATATGAGCCAGGAATGTGCATTGGCGGCTATAAGGGCCAATAGGATTCTGGGGTGCATCAAGCACTCCATTGCTAGCCGATCGAGGGAAGTGCTGATCCCACTCTACTTGGCTCTGGTGCGGCCTCATCTGGAGTACTGTGTGCAGTTTTGGGCGCCACGGTACAAGAAGGACACAAGGTTGTTGGAGAGTGTCCAGAGGAGGGCCACAAGGATGGTGAAGGGAATGGAGGGGAAGTGTTATGTGGAAAGGCTGAAAACACTTGGTCTGTTCAGCCTGGAGGAGACTTAGGGGAGACCTTATAGCTGTCTATAACTTCCTCACCAGGGAGGGAGGGGTGGGTGCTGACCTCTTCTCTCTTGTGGATAGCGACAGGACGCGGGGAATGGCATGAAGCTGTGCCAGGGGAGATTTAGATTGAATATTCGTAGGAGCTTCTTTACCCAGATGGTGGTGGAGCATTGGAACAGGCTCCCCAGGGAGGCTGTCATAGCACCAGCTCTCACAGAATTTCAGAAGCACTTGGACAAGGCACTTAAGCACATGGTGTGACTATGGAGTTGTCCTGTGCCTAAACATGAGTTGGACTAGATGATCCTAATGGGTCCCTTCGAACTCTGGCTATTCTGTGATTAAACAATATTGTCACCTGGGTGGAGGACAAGAAAGGCCTGCCTGGAGGGGGAAGTGTGAAGTACAGCAAGGATCCTGCTCCCCCCTGACCGGAGGCAAGGGCTGCCTCTTTGAAGACAAGGAAATTAACACTGGGAAGAGATAAGTTCTGTGAAGGTGGGACAACAACTTTTTCCTGAGTTAATTTTTCTGTGGCCACTCCACCCATCTCCTAGATGTATAAAAAGGACTGTGGCATACTGGTCAGTGTGCATCCACTACGAAAGAACTTGGGACCCAGACCCGCTCTGCACATCATCCCTGGATTTGCACCCACCTCCCGAGAACTTCAGACCTGAGACCAGTCCTACAAAATTTCGATGGAAACAAGGGTGGTGATATCTCACTCTTCTTCCCTTCCAATCTCTAATGCACTAGAGAGTAAAAGCTTTCCTAAGAACGCTCCTTGCCTGCAATTAAACTAAGAATCAGCCCTTTGGCATCATTTCACCTTAATTTACCCCAAGGGAATTTTCAAATCTTGCAGGACCCTCCGGCAATCAGGTCGCGACAGGTGTTACATGTAGCAGTACAACTGTAACAATACAGGCATAAGATCCTTTATAAGAGAAAAAAACCCACTCATTAAACATTTTCATTCCCTTACATCTGATCGCATAATCTCTCTGAAGAAAGCAGTCACTGAAATCTCAGAATCACAGAATGTTGGGACTTGGAAGAGACCTCGAAAGATCATCTAGTCCAACACCCCTGCCAGAGCAGGATTCCCTAGACCACGTCACACAGAAGTGCATCCAGACGGGTTTTGAATATCTCCATAGAAGGAGACCCCCCCAACCTCTCCGGGCAGTCTGTACCAGTGCTCTGGCACCCTCACTGGGAAAATTTTTTTTTCTTATATTCACACGGAACCTCCTATGCACAGGCCTTTGCTGATGAAAAAATGCTACTGTGTATTGTTTAAAATTACACAAAAGATATGAACATGACTGCTAGAAAATTGTACTTTTAAAAGGAATGAACTTTAAAAATTCCAACTTAGTATGATACCCTGATTCAAAATTGCACATGTACAGGTTACAGCCACCCCTGTGTCTCTTTGTTTGAAAAAGAAACAGCTTTACAATCTTATTAAAGGACAAAGTTGTAGATTTTTATCACTTCATTAAATTTCCAGGGCATGGTCTTTAATTTTTCTGTTCTTGCTCCATAAATGCTTATTAACATAGAAAGATAAAGAGTTTCTCCAATGGAACACATAAAGGAGTTTCAGCCAGCAGAGGAAGGAGTACCACAGGAATGTAACCTTGCAACACTGGAAAAAATGAGTTAGGTTCTTCAAAGTACAAAGGGGTTTTTTGCTGCACCTCCTCCAAGGGCTACAACAGTAAAGTTCCCATAGTCAACAGTGTCATGTTTCCACTGCCTTCCCCCAAATGCCACCACTCATTTTTGTGTCACACTGAGTCCAAACAAGTCGACATATGGAAGAAAGCAAACGTCACAAAATTGTAATCTTTCCTGAAATAACACCTCATTACCAAGGTAAAACCATAACCAGCCCTCTAGCTCACGCTGTCTTGTGTCAGAGTTGTGGCTCCATCAGAAGAAAGAAAACCTGCTCTGTAAGCCAGGACCCAAGAAGGAAGTCAGTGTGAGATTTTCCCCTAAAGTTACTTTGAACATGGTCATAATATTCTTTTAAGCAGCTGACCCTGTCCTTATGCAACAATGTTTGGGAACACCAGTATCATAGCATGAGTTAGTTTACGCATGAAAATAATTAGAAATTAAAAAACAAAAATCACAAGGTCTTTACAGGTGGATAAACAATTTCTTTAAAGCCTTATTTCTTTAAACCAAGAAAACCAGCCTGGATGCTATCCTGCCAGCATTTCTTTGTGCCAGTGACTCCTCCGTATGTTCCTATTGTTCTTTCAATACAAGTCCAGTATTTCTGTTGACTTCTATTTTAAGAATGGAGTCAACTTCAGAAGGTAAAGTCTGAAGAATACTTTATTCCCGTTCCAAGTCTAGCTCCATTACACACTTTAAAAATATTTATGCCATAGCAGAAGCCTTCTCAGACAAATCAAATCACTATGTCCTATTTGCTGTACTTTGAACTTACACATATTCCAGTACCTTCCTATCACACTTATTACTGGTCGGCAAGCCCATAAAAAAAATTGTTATTTTGTGTTTGCAAATTAAGCCAACATGCCAATTTAAAATAAAAGACAAGTGAGTTTAATGGGAGGCTGGGAGTTGGGATTGTTCAGCCTGGAGAAGAGAAGGCTTTGTGGGTACCTTAGAGCAGCCTTCCAATACCTAAAGGGGGCCGACAAAAGCCAGGGGAAACTCTTTACCCAGATTGAAAGCAACAGGACAATGGAGAATAGCTTCAGACTGAAGGAGGGAAGATTTAGATTGGATGTTAAGAATAAATTCTTTACCCAGAGGGTAGTGAGGCACTGGAACAGGTTGCCCAGAGAGTTGAGGATGCCCCATCCCTGGCAGTTTTCAAAGCCAGATTGGATGCGGCCCTGGGCAATCTAGTTTAGTGGGTGGCATCCCTGCCCACAGCAGGGGTGTTGGAGCTAGATGATCTTTAAGGTCCCTTCCAACCTGGGCTATTCTATGAATCTATGAAATTTGTGGTTTTAAATGAACATCTTATGAATGAAGTGACATGAACAGCTATGTCACCTGTACTAAGGGAAGCACTGCCTTTCTACTAAACACTGGAAATTTGGCAACCTATTTTCAGAACTGAAATGCTACTTATACCAGCTTATTCTCCAATATAGACTGGGTTTCCCAGCTTGATTACATCTCCCATAACCACAATTGCAACTCCACATGAAAATCAGAGATAAAAGTCAGCCATGAAGAATGTGAAAATGAAGCATGCTAATTACAGTTACAATGAGAGAGAGTGCTAGCATTCCTAAACCTAACCTTCAGTCCCAGTTTTTAGTGAAAGGAGATTTGGAGGTATTTTTCCCCCTCTATAAAATAAGCCAATGAACTTTGACAAAATTAGGATGCAGAAAAAAACTTCCAGAAGGCAATGTAGGATGAATTTTCAAACCTCCAACTGAAGAGGCAAACAGCTTCACCCTTTTACTGCTCAGAATGTAAGGAGGAGAGATTTTTTCACACCAGGAACACCCTTGAAGCTTCATAGCAATAAAACCTGACCTGTTGGAGAGCAGTGAAGGGGAAAAGGACCTGAGGGTCCTGGTGGATGGAAGAATGACCATAAGTCAGCAGTGTGCTCTGGTGGCCAGGAGGGCCAATGGGATTCTGGGGTGTATTAGAAGGGGGGTGGTCAGTAGGTCAAGAGAGGTTCTTCTTCCTCTTTACTCTACCCTGGAGAGGCTGCATCTGGAATATTGTGTTCTGGACCCCTCTGTTTAAGAAGGATAGGGAACTGCTTGAAAGAGTCCAACACAGAGCAACAAAGATGATTAAGGAGGTGGAACATCTTCCTTATAAGGAAAGGCTGAGGGAGCTGGGTGAGCTGTCTTTAGCTGGGAGGAGACTAAGGAGTGACCTCATTTATGCTTATAAATATGTGATGGGTGGGTGTCAGGGGGATGGTGTCAGGCTCTTCTCAGCAAAGCCCAGTGCAAAACAAGGGGCAATGGCTGTAAGCTGAAGCATAGGAGGTTCTGTGTGAATACAAGAAAAAAATTTTTCCCAGTGAGGGTGCCAGAGCAGTGGAACAGACTGCCCAGAGAGGCTGTGCAGTCTCCTTCTCCGGATATATTCAAGGCCCGTCTGGACACTTTTCTGTGCGACCTGGTCTAAGGAATCCTGCTCTAGCAGGGGAGTTGGACTAGATGATCTTTTGGAGTCCCATCCAACTCCTAACATTCTGTGATTCTGTGAAACCCCTGACTCCACCTTTCACCACACAATTCTTCCCAGTTTTAGTTTAAAAGAAAACTACTACATGGAACTGGATCTTTAAAACCTTATTCATCAAAACCCCTCAAATCTTTAGTTAGGTTTGTGTCACCAGCATGACAGAAAGACCTTGATCTATAATCTTCAAAGTGGTGCCCCAGTGATTGACATTGAAGTGAAATGGAACTAGAGGGGGGCTCACAACTTCTGGATGCTGTAAGCACCCCATTTCTTCACACTGCTAACATATCCTTGAATTAAAATATTGATGGGTCTAGGCATAGCAATAGGACAAGACAGTCAAAACACAGCACCCCATTAAATGTGAAGGGAAATAAGTCCTTTCATAATCTCCAGATCCCTGTGCAAGTTACTACAGTACAAGGAAAGAAGGAGGAGGGAAAAAAACACCAACAAACCAAAAAAGCACCACACCAAAACCCACCATAACAAACACACAAGGCATTCAGAGAAGTAAGTACAAACCATCTAGCCTGATGAAAAATATCATTATTTTAACACAATTCATTAATCTGGAATATCAGTAGTGCTGATTATCTCTTCTCTTCAGTGCCCCCTTGTTCCTCTCCTTACTCTGAAAAAAAGCCATTCTGAGCTGCCATAGAACTGAAAGAGCAATGGATGTGTTGAGCATTGGTCTATCAAAGGGCTGGCTCACCTACCTAAGGGGCTGGCTTACGAAGTGCACCAATCTCTCTGAGAGGTGGCTAGTACTTAATTTCCTCAAGGCACAAACTCAGATAGAAGCAAAAGTTTAAATTAACACTTTGAAGACAGTCCCCCAAGAGTCTCAACAACAGCTGCTTCCAAGGGATCTGGGGAAGGTAACTAAGGAAGGAAGACAATTGACTACAAGCTTAAGTTCTGAGCAAAGATTACACCACCATCAGTAAAAAATTTGGGGGTATTACTTCATAAAAAAAATTAAAGACATAGTTGCAATACTGGGTCTGTGATCTGCAATTTAGAAAGGATCTCTATTAAGTGTTATGCACTGGAGACAAGCATCTGAAGTATTAATCCTGCCTGTATTGAATGCCTCAGCTTTACTTGTGTCAGGAAGATCTAAGGTGGCCTAAATTTAGCTTCAGACAAGTGTTCCATCCAACAGTGGCAGACTCAGTGAACCCACACAAGCCTGGATATGCTCACAGCAGAACGAAAGTTTTATTCACTAAGTGTAAATATGAAAAAAAAATATTTTCCCTTTTCCCAGATGAAAGTTTTAAGCACCACCAATTTCAGTAGCTCAGCAGAGCTCCACCAATGCCTCCTGCAGACCCCATTCCACTTTGAACTGCATAATTCAATATTCAGGACAGAAAGAAAAAGTGAATATGAGGGGAAGGCAGACCTGAGTTTCTGTACCTGCTCCAATGAATATTTAATTCCTTTGTATTAAAAATTCATTTGGAGAAGGGCTAAACTCCAAGTAGTCTAATGGGCTTACCTATTAAAAGGTATTTTGATCCATGATCAAATGCCACCTGAGAAAGGTGGGAACTCAGTCGCAGCTTCCTTCAGGCTGAATATCAGATACAACTCAAGAGACAGCAACTGCTCGCTCCTCCATCTCATGTATCTCAGCAAAAGGTACCTAACTCCACAAAGGAAGAAAAAGGAGTAGTTCAACACATTTTCCTGGAACAGAAAGAGGGCTACTGGCTTAAAAGACCTCCTCTTGATTCTCCCTTACTGTAGCTCATGTGTCCCCTTATTTGGAATGCCGATTTTGCAAATCCCACTCTTGTGCCAACTTTTCTCCCCACATTACACAAGAAGCTTCATTATCTGTATCCCAGAACAGAATATAGTGCTTGGCAGGTTGACACTGCAATACTTAAGGTCTTTCGTGGTTCTACTCTGCTGAAAGTGTCCTCAAGTTGCTTTGGTGTTTTGAAAACTTTCGAGCTGTGTGATTGATGTTGCAAATGACAGTCAACCCAACTGAGCTAAAATGCTGAACATCAAGTGCTGCATGCTCCTGCCCACTGTTCCCCCTTAACTGAAAGAAGTTGAGGGGCTGCAGGGGTTCAAATACTCAGATAATCCCATCTGAAGAGTCAGTCACTATAAAGAAAAAAAATGCAGCTATTCAGAGATTTACCACAAGCAGCAGAAAAATGTCAGCAAGTAAATCATCTGTAACAAACAGCTCACATGCAGGTAGTTTTTATTTAATACTTCTCAAAACGAAGCAATAGAGGATTTTCTTGCCAGTGAAAGTAAGCTCTCCAAATAATCACACCACCATACAAAGGTTAAAAAGGATAGGAGTAGGGAGGAATTCTCTTTGCAGAAATCAGGACCTGCATCTCCTGTGCAAACAAACAGAAAGCCATCAGCCAGGCTGTTCTTCAAGTCCTTCCACAGCAGGAGCTGTGACAGGGACTTGTTGAGCTGCCTGTCCAGCCAGGCACTGCCATGGCAACAAGCATCGCAACAGCAGGCAGGCAGGATGCTGGAAAGTGTTGGTAAAAAATCTGCCCTATGGACAGTCACCTTCCAGTGGAAAAAAGCAGTGAGGAACAACAGCCTTTGGAGGCAGAGAATGAAGTGATGTTTGCCTGGAATGGGAAGACTGAATAGTCCCAAAAAAACCCAAGTTAGCTATGCTGGTATTCAGGTGGCTGAAGTTTATCTTATGCTATGGCAACACATTAGACACAGCTCAAAGGGAAATAACTGCTCTGGACTCAACACTGGCCATCACTGCTAAGCTGGGCATGCCATGCTCTTGGGGCAAGTTGTATATGACATGCACACTGCACCCACCCATTGGTTCACTAACAACAGTTGTTACTTTTTATGGATCAAAACCCAACCAGAAAAACAAGCCAGTTTTGTACTGGAAAAACACTAAACTGAACATTATGCTGGGACACACAGACTCCCAATAGCACCTTGTAACCTTTGCCAGCACACAGCCAATGTGTCATGCAAAAGCAAAACTGGTCTTGAGACACCTAACACCCATTCATTCATGGATACCACATGCATAAAACACAGCATCATTTCAAACTTTTCACTGGTTAAATGCATTTGTCCAGCAGACTTTGTGGCCAGCCAGGTAGTTCTCTGTCTTTCTACAATCAGCAAAAATCACTAAAACCACTCCACTGCACGTTCTAGCTTATCTGATCATAATGCCTTATGGTCTGGCAGTACAAAGACCCCATTTTGATAGACAGAGCTCTCCCAGAGGCACATGGTCTCACACTCCCAGACTCTAATTTTGCCTCTGGACATTAAACAGTCAACAGTATATAAGAGATAAAGACTTTTCCTTAGTGGACACAAATATTCTATAATATAAAACCTGAAAATCTGAATCTCAATAAAATTACCCCTCTGGAATTATAGGTCAAGAAATAAAAGATTTTTTTGGCCATGTAAAGTTTGGCAAGATTTACACCGAGAGAGAGTTTCCTTCTAGAAATAGACCTTTTCCTAAGGTCTCCACCCATCATTTACAGTATCTGGAAATAAACATTAGATAAACACCCTTTTATAAATTTTTAAAAAATAAAATTCTAACTTACATATGCTGCAGAAATTAAGGGGAAACTAAAAATCTGCCTGATTTACAACTGTGTTAGTTAAGATGAGGGAGGGCATGAAGAGAATGCAGAAAGCAGCAAAACAAGACCTTCAACTCCCATTGATGGCAATTTCTTGATGCAAATGGCAGATGAGCCAACTAGGACAGGAGTGCTGCTGGACCTGATAATCACTAACAAGGAGGGTCTGGTTGAAAAGGTAGAGGTTGAGGGCAACCTTGGTTGCAGCAATCACGAGATGGTAGGGTTCAGGATCTTGTGTGGTAGGAACAGAATTCCTAGTCGGATCTCAACCCTAGACTTCAGTAGGGCCAACTTTGGCCTTTTCAAGAAGTTGCTAGGAGAAATCTCATGGGACAGGGTTCTAGAAGGGGCCCAAGAGAGCTGGTTAACATTCAAGGACCACTTTTTCCAAGCTCAAGATCAGAGCATCCCAACACGCAGAACGCAGAGGAAAGGAGCCAGGAGACCTGCGTGGTTAAGTAGGGATCTTGCTGGGCAAACTCAGGGGGACGAAGAGAGTCTACAGATCATGGAAGGAGGGGCCGGCCTCATGGGAAGAGTACATCCTCGTTGTCAGAGGATGTAGGGAGGTAACTAGGAAAGCTAAGGCCTCTCTGGAATTAAAGCTTGCAAGGGAGGTCAAGGACAATCGGAAGGCCTTCTTCAAATACATTGCCCGAAAAACTAATACTAGGGGCAATGTAGGCCCTCTGCTGAATGAGGTGGGTTCCTTGATGATAGAAGATACAAAGAAGATGGAGTTACTGAATGCCTTCTTTGTCTCTGTTTATACTCTCAGAGACTGTGCTCAGGAGCCTCAGACCCCTGAGGCCCCAGATGACGTTAGGATAATGGAGGAGTTTTCCTTGGTTGATGAGGACTGGGTTAGTGAGCAGTTAAGCCATCTGGACATCCATAAATCCATGGGTCCTGATGGCATGCACCCACAGGTGCTGAGGGAGCTGGCAGAAGTCATTGCCAGGCCACTCTCCATCATCTTTAGTAAGTCCTGGGGGACAATATAGGTGCCTGGAGATTGACGAAAGGCAAAAGTCACTCCAGTCTTCAAAAAGGGCAAGAAGGAGGACCTGGGTAACTCTAGACCAGTCAGCCTCACCTTCATCCCTGGAAAGGTGATGGAAAAATTTATCCTCCACTCTGTCTCTATGGGGGAGGGGACTGAGTATATATAATCGAAAGAAATGAATCTGAAAGTCTTGTTTTCTCTGTTGCCTTTTTCAAACAACTACATAATAGGCCATTATATGTAATCACAGCAGCCACTAATTTTTATATAAATAAGTAATATGCACATGAACAAACTCAGTAAAAGTAGTTATTAAACACTGATAAAACCTATATTCTCCCTGCAACACTGACTGTTAAGCTTGTTCACTGTGCCTTGTCATATAATTAATTCCCCTACTACTTCCTGCAGTTTCTTTCCTTCTCCAATGATTTCTATGGTGCTTTGGAGTTTAATATGTCATTATCTCTAATCACAACTGCTGTATATCTCTGAATCTTGAAGGGAAGTTGGTTCCAGCAGAAAATTAAACCTTGAACTCTTACCAGGAACTCTGGGCATGCTTAACTAATACTAAACCACATAACAGAGCACCATTAGTCCAACCAGTCTTTTTTAAAAAAAAAAAAAGCCTGTGTGACATCACTGTCAGTTCTTACAGAGCCATTCTGAAGACCAGTTGAAACAGAGCCCTGCATAGTTCTCTAACATCAACAGCATGCTGCATTGATTGAAGTGGACTGGATCTTAACTACAATAACCAGGTAACACCCACGTTCTGTGCTCCTTTTTTTTTTTCTCCCCTTCTTTTATAAGACAAGACACAGGGTAGTAGCCTCCAGTCTTACCTATACGGCCTCCAACATTTCCTAGATCTACCTCATTTGCGTGCAGATGAGATACATCCTATATGCACACAGAATGCTCTACCGCAATATATTTTGCATGCAAACTCAAAATGCAGATGGCCAAGCCACTAAATGGGCAATTCAAGAGCAAAATCAAACTTAGTGCTTTCAAGCTTTTGCATACATACTAATTTGAATGCAGTGAAAGATATAACTTTGAAGGTCCTGTTAAAGCACCTTTTAAAAACATGACTCAAATCTTAAGTGTCCACATTCCTGTGCCATGAAACAATGAAACACACCCACATCTAGGTGGACAAAATCGTATCTGAATGTTTCAAGTAATGTCACACATGACAGCAATTCTAAGCTTCTGTGTCAAATAAGTGTATTTTCCAAGAGAGGAAAATATGTGATAGTACTTCTAAAAGCTACTAGAAAATTGTGGGTTAAATAACTATCTCTATGGTCACATTAACATTTTATTTTCTTTTCTTGCTACTTGTCTGATTGCATGCAAGAAGTAAAAAAGCAAAAAAGGAAGATAAGGAAGCAGCAAGTTAGCTTGGGGTTTTGTTGTTTTACTTCTTTAATGCATCTTCCTTGTCTGTGATTCCTGGCAGTGTTTTGTGACCTTCAGTGAACCCCATCACTGTTCCCATCAGTGGTCTCCCTTCAGAGTGCCACAAACCTACAAGCCAGAGATCTGAAAGCAGTGAGCTGCCCAAAAGGAACAGCATCTGGCATCAACTTTTCCTCTAATCTCCCATGTTGATGAACATTGGGGGGAATTTTTTTAACCAGTTGAATTTTACTGCAAAAGGAAAAAAAAAAAAACTTTTCATAAAGTAAATTTACATAAGTCACTGGTTTTCACTAGCATTTTCTTTTTTGTAAGTCAAAAGAATCTAGAAATTTTGTTTTTTCCTCCATACATGTTTGAATGTCCATAGAAAACCTTTCCTCCAACCTTCTACTTTTCTCATTTTGTCACTAAGAGGAACATAGAAGAAAGAGGGTAAGAGAAGAAAGCATAGAAGAGGGATCCTTTTGTATTTGGTTTTTAAATTTAAAAAATGGATGAAATACATTTTTGTCATGTATGTTTTCTGGTTTGGGAAAAAGCATTTTACATTTGCACTAATTTAGTCAGTTGAGCATGCAACAAATACAAGAATAAATATTTTTGGACCATTTTCCAACTTTCCTTCCCCATTGTCAGTGTGGAAGGCAGTAAGTGAGACCAATGGAGGTTTGAGCTGCAGGTCTCACACATAGACACCCCTTCTGTTTGAGCCCAATCTTCCACAGTCTCTAATGAGAACCACGAACACTGTCTACTAATCATCTCATCAGTAATGCAAATAACCGTCTTGGCTTCTCATCAAGTGTCTCTTCAGCTTAAACAATGTGCCCCTTTGATTGCTCAGCCCTAGGTGCAAAAGCTGCCGCATCCTTCTGCAACGCTTCACAGCAACAGGCAGCAACCTGCTGAGCACAACCATGTGTCAGGAGCCTAAGTAATCCCTGAGCTACAGGAACAGATCACAAGCAATTCTACCCATAGCGCTGCACACATGAAACAGCCAGATACTGCAAATGCAGTGATCTCACAGAGGAGGTGGTGTTTGGCTTCAGCAACGTATCTTCAGGCCTCCTAAAATGAAAAGCTGAATAAGCAACACAGCAGAATGGCTACAGCAGTGGTTTGATGCTTAAAAAATAGAAACAGGACCTCATTTTAATCCCCTCAGGGCCATTCCTCCCGGCTCCAGAGATGCTGCAGCAGTGCTGTTCTCCAGCCCTGTGTACCTGGATGGACCTCAGGCTCATACTTGCAGCCATATCCCCAGCCCCCATCTCTGTCCTCATCTCCTGATACTGGATGAACACCGGTCCTGCTGCATCGCTTGCCATGCCTGCGGCTGTGGATGGACTGTGTCAAGAGTACTTTGAAATGAAATTATGAGAAAGGTGTTCTTCTGTGAAACATCATGACCACTCTGCCAGCAAAGTGGGGATTGCAAGAGCCTCCAGAATAAAAAAAAGTATCAGGCCCATCCTAACAGTCCTCATAACAATTACAGGGAAACTGGCATATATAATGGTTCAGCAAATAAAGGAAATCTTTTGAGAATTGGGTCAAAAAATAGCAAAACAGGCCTTGATGCCACAAAATCGAAGACAAACTATACCTGGACAAACAGCCTGTAGTTGTAGTCACTGATACTAACAGATCTACTGTGGCAGACGGAAGAAAATAGGCTCCCAAGCATCTGCAAAATAGCATAATTCAGGTCTGCTTTTAAATAGTTATATTTGGAATGTACTGCTAGGAAAAAAAAACTGAAGGAATTTAAACATTCCAAATAACAACTTCAGCATCCCTAGTCCTGCTGTGACCACACGTGCTCATTGCTGAGCAGAGCTCAGCACTAGCAGTTCCCTACCTCACTGAACAGAGAATTGCTGGGCTTCCAGTGCCACTCTCAGCAAATTTCTACCTTCTAAGCATCAAGCGTCAGTACAATTGAAATCCTCATATCAGCATTACCAGCTGTACCAAAAACACAAAAAATGCAAGCATTAACACTGCAAAAAATCAGGTTTTATGCATGTGTAAACAAGGGTACTTCTGGAAAGGCAGAGAGAATGTTTTTAGAGTAAACACCACAAAAATTTTGGGTCCTTTAGGATGTCAAAAGGCCATCATGATCTGCTGCTCACCTTCATTACTTACCACCTGCTCAGCTAAGGCACCTCTGTAACTCACAGGGATTGCAACCACATCTCACAAGCCACCTGCAAAGACAACTAGCTTTGAAAAAGAAACTTTTCTTCCCACAGCAGTCCAGCTCTTTGGTGTGCTACCCTCCCTAATGTCAGCTTGAAGCCATTAAATATCAACCAACACTAGAGTAAGAAATACAGTAAAAAGAACTAATGTCTAAACTCCATCACTCGGACTGCAGTGGCTGCCCCAGGGAGATATGCAGGGAAAAATGAGGAAGCTCCTTACAGCCTGACTGGACCCCAGAAATCCTTCCAGAGGTATTAGAAGTGGAGAAAATGGGCATGCTAAAGCACTCAGGCAGAAGACCATCTCCACCCCAAATCACTTACTTTTAGAAACAGAGCAGCCCTTCAAGCCCCTGGGCATACCTCCTCTTATGCAACTTCACTTGCAGATGATGGGAGCAGAAGACATCTGCTGAAGATGTCAGGACTTCATAAGACTGGAACTTAATTAAGAGCCCACTCCTGAACAGGAACATCTTGAAAGGTGTCTCCTCAGCTTTTGACTTAGAAGAAAGCAGGAAGCAGCAAGAGAAAAGGCTAATGTTTTCTTCTCTTAACCAAACCACCTACACGTGTACTTTTTCAAAAATACACACAAATAGGGCAAGTTAAGTTTGGGTTAAGGAGACTGTGTAGAGAAGCTCTCAGTCCCAGAGGAAAGAAAGGCTAGGGAAAAATACTACAAAGAAACTGTATGAAGCAGACTCAAGCAAAATACTTGTCTATGAGAAAAGCTCATGCAGCATGGAAATGTCTGGGCCATATTTTCAAGATAGCACTCTTTAGAAGTCAGCTATGCACTGCTTTCAGTTCACCAACATTCATTACACCTAAAATCACGATAATAATTTTCCTGCTGTCATAGCCTTCCCCTTTCCTTTGCAGACCACTTAAATATACTATTTCTGCTCAGAGGAAAGCATTTCACCACAGTGGTTATCAGGACTGCATGAAGTATGGCACAAGGACGCTAGTCATGCAAGCTAGCCTACCAAAATTATCAACTGACATTTGGCAAATGCATAAACTGAAAACTGAACTGCTGTCTCATGAAGAGGCTACAAGCACACCTCACTGCATACTTGCTGGACCTTCTCTGCATACTTCAGAGTTCAAAAGCCAGACTCCTGAGGCAAAGAGAGCTGTACCAGTAATAATAGCTCAGCCATGGACCCAACCAGGGCAGGAGCAGCCCTGATGGGTGCAGCATACATGCAGCCTCCATCCCTGCTCATGAACGAAATGTGTCTGTGTCTGATGTTCAGTGCAGACACTCCCCAGGACCAGGAAGGCATTCCTCCTAGCAATGACAAAAGTAATAACAAGGAAAATTAGAAAATTAGAAGGAAGATATAAACTAAAGTGCAATAACCCTTCCATTTTAATGCAGGCCATCCATTTAGGAGTGTTACTCATAAACTGAGCAGTGGTGCTTCATCAGGTGAGAAAGGATCCCTAGGTTTGAGGCAACCAGGTGTCAATGCCAGAAGGCTGGCATGCAAGGTGGAGGAAACGTGGACCCATACAGCTGGTCACCACAAGCCAAATGGCTCCAGCATCTTCACTTCTCTCCACGGGGATGAAAGGCACACAGGTATAATTACAAGACCAGCACCTAGGTATCCCTCAAAGGTTTCAGCACCTCAACACCACAGGTGCTTGCAATAGACACACTTTTTCTCTAGCTGCAAGAGGACAGTGTTTCAGATCCGATTTACTGTCTAGACAGAGCATGCTACAACACAGCACAACCGAAGAAGACCAGAGTGTGGAAAACAGACTAGCCGAAGCTTTTATTTTTCTTTAAAAACAATGTATCATGCAGGCTACATCACCATCCTCACAAAAACGTTCAATCTGTCCTGCACCTCAGAAGCTGGCTGCTGAAAAAAGCCCAGAATGCAATTAAAACATGGTTTCCATAACGTTTAACTTCCCTCCGTAATTTCATAATTGTCTCATCCATCATTTTTGAAAGAATATTAATATTGGCATCAGCCGGCTCTCCAGTTCCTTTGCTGAGACAGCTTTTTCTAAGCTCTGTCCCTGCCTCTCAGCATTTGACCACAAATGCTGTGAGGAAGAGGAGAGTGAGATGCAAACCAATGCTGGAGTGAGGCCAGTGGGGCACACCTAGCATAGGGGCCACCCCACAAGGGAGCTGCTTCTTTCCTGGGGGAGCTACAGCAATTTACCATACCTATGGCACCATACCAGTGCCTGAAGATCTGCCCAAATGTGCTTACCTCAAAAGAAAAACACACAAAATACCAAGAACAAGATCATGTCAGGGATTGACTGAAGCCTACTCAAACTTTGATCAAATACTAGGCATGCAGGTTCCCTGCCATCTTCCAGGCTGTCAATAGTTGAGTCAGTAATGTGCACTATTTTATTTGCGAAACCCTCTTCCTCCCCCCCAGAGATGTGTAGATCTCTCCATTGATACAAGCCATTTTTCCTAGTTACCTTTCACAGTCTAGACAATGTTCTTGGTCCCCAAGTACCTTCAGACCAGGGCCAATAACCAGTCCCATGCTCACTTTTGTAGTCTCTCCTTTTCAAATATATGAAGGTAAGTACCGAAATATTAGCTCTTAGACTTACACCCAATGGTAATGCAGGGAGAATCAGTTGGTGACAACTTCTAGCATCTGGCTTATTAATTATTTTGTGATGGTTTGCAATCTGTTGAGTCATCCAAAACTTTTTAATACACTTTGTTCTGACATTATTTTATGAATCTTGTTTGACATGGTTTATATCTACCTTAGCCACAATTTATATCACAAACTCCCAAGACACAAGTCTAACTTTAAAATCACTCTCATCCCAACTGTTTAATTGCACGTCAGCCTGGCACATTCCAAGACCAAATTTTATTGGCAAACAATTTCCTTTGCTGGCATCATTCACTTTTCCTCATCTAGTTTAATGAAACACGAAAAGCCCAAAGTACGTAAAGAAAGCAGATGGTTACACGCATTTGAGCATAATCAGAAATTTCTGCTTATCCTTTTTTACTGCATTGTGAGGTTTATAACAACCACCCTCCACTCTTTTGAAAAAAGTTGTAGGAAGAAACACACTGTAAATTGGTGAGAAGACTGATATGCAGGCCAGAAGCATCTAACGGCTTGCTGGGACTACAGACATCACTTCTCCAGGAAGCAGGTGAATTGCACCAACACGCATTTCAGCTGAAAGCCCAACCTCTAGAACTTGCACACTCTCACTTGTACTATCATGTTTCTACTCACTCACAGACAAAGAAAAACAAAAAACAAACAAAAAGAGTGGCCAGCGTTCTTCACTCTTCTCTGAGGTGATGGAATTTCAATCTCACATCTAATCCCATAAAATGGCACATCACCTAGGCTTAATTGTAGAAGAGAGGTAGGATCAAACAAAATTGCATACAATAAAACACTGAGAAAAAGGGGGCAGTATATTCTTAGGTGTAAACTATTTCTATAGTGATGGCCTAAAGTAGCCATTTACTCATAGCCTGATCTCAGAGGATGACCACAGTAATGACTCTAGACTAAAAGGAAGGAACATGAATCTCCTAAAATACTTCCTTCCAAAGTATTGGGATGGCCTTTACCTACAGTTTGAACAAGCAAAAATTACAGATCTAAACTGAAATCAAGATACCACACAACACTACCTGGGTTTCTGAAACCGGAACCTCTGAAAATTTTAAGTGGCACCAGTAGTAACAAAAGATGGGCATGGGCTAGAGTGGTGGTACCAGAAAGCAAGGGAAGAAGCAGATGGCACTTGTTGGGGATGCACAGGAACAGAGGGAAAGGAAGGGGAACTGGGGAGGGTGAGTTTAAGGGAGTGAGAAACTAGTCGACCAGAGAGTGAAGAGCAGGACATACACAGGCAAGTCAGAGAAGACTCGGGAAGCACCAGAGCTCTGCCCACCTCACCTTTATAAGGGATCTAAGAGAATGCTGGCTCTTGGCTGCAAAATCCCCAAGAACAGCAGCAGGTACCCTGCTGAGCATATCACCCCACTCTTGACAACAACCACCATCCACAGCCAAATAATGCTCTTAAGCAGGCTGTTATCCCTGGAGTTAGAAACAAATGCTACAGCCCAAAGGTTATAGATGATTCATGTGACAGGACTAATTTTTATTTATCTCCCTTTTTTACCTTTGTACAATTATAAAATTATGTTTAAACTCAGTTATGTTAAATTTTTAATACAAAGTTTGCAAACTTGAGCACTCAATATTTAAAGGGTATCACACTTCCCATACAAGCTTCACACAGCTCCTTACACATCTGCACAGATTCTGTCTCTAATTCAATGATCATAAATCATTTGAGCTCTGGAAATCACCTGCTCTGTGGGAAAGATAAGGTTGCATGATAATAGCAATGGCTGTCTCTCAAACCTTTGCCTCACTGGGTCAAGGTCAAGGAGATCAGTGAACTAGGTAACACAGGAAAAAAAGAGATAATCACCTTGCTTGAGGAAGTTCCTACAGGCAGGAATTACCTCTTTCTTAGCTCCAGTCTTTGTAAGATGCTCAGTAGATCCCTGAAATCAGTTTTTCTTTCAGGTGACCCCTACCGGGGCAGTCCCCATCCTCTGCAAAGCTAAGACATCTAGGACTAACGTGCAAGAGCATCGGGACTTACAGCTGAGGTCCTTGTGCTTCCAGCAGATGAACAGTTACATCATGCTGGGTATTCTAGGGTGAGCAAAAAATAAAATCACCCCTAAGTATCTCTTTGGGGCAGCCAAAATTGAGAGCATTTCAAAAATTTAAGCTTTATTTGCTCTTTGCCTCCACTCCTGAGCTATGAAAATGAAGACAGTACCTGTACCTCAGATGCTGCAAGAAGAACAAAAACAGGAACTTGCCCACCTGTGAAGTCTTTGGGAAGGAATTTGCAACATTGTTTAGTTCAAGGTTTGGGTGGAGTGTAAAAGAAATAGATGTGGAGACGCATGCAGAAAGTAAATGTGAGGAAGAGAAAATTAATTATACAGTAACTACATATCCATTGAAAGAGAGACTCTGAAAGGGTAAAAATGACACATATATATAGAATTCTATTATTCTATCATAATGCAGATGCAAAGGGGAGCTATGCAAAGTTACTCATGGCACTTCCCTGCTTTTGTCTGATTTTGTAGCCCCATTTTCTCCTAATGTCATTATTTTGTAAGTAATTTACATGCAACATAATTATGAGTTCATATGTTTATATCTTTTCATCACTAATAACACGTGGAATAACTGGCAGACTGAGCTCCCAAGTGTCACTGAGGCCTCCAGCAGTAAATGATTCTATTTTTCTTCTTCCTTTATTGAAGTTAAAGAGCAGGGACAAGAGAGGAAGACTTTTTACTTAAACTTCAATCCATGCACAAACATTTGGGGATTTTGGGGTTGTTTCAGGGGAGGAAACCAAGACCAATTATCATTCAAGTGCTCGGAAACGAATCATTAATAGATCACATTTAAAGAGCAGAGACACTGAGCAGCTGAGGTGCCTCACCCAAGGTCAGAAGGAAATCTCCCAAGGCCTGGATCCCAAATGACCCCAGTGGCAGCTTTTTGCCCTAGCTGCTGAATCCCTCCTACCTCCCACATCAAAACTTGTTTTAAGTATAATTATTGCTGTTAACCGCAGGTCAGGGAAAAAGCCAATCCCCTCCAGGCTGTCTGGTGGTGAATGCAGCTAATGAGCAATACAGAAAATAAAACTGCAAGCAAATGTTAAAGCTGTATGTGTTCATTTTGTATAATTGTTGTTCTGGGTTTTTTAAGTAAATTACCCTGCACACCTTGAACTTCAGGCAAACTGCGAACATATTTCTCAGAGTCAGAGCAGCCTGGCTCACCCTGCCTCATGAGAGAAAGAAGCTGCAATAGCAACAACCTAACTAGTTTTATTTGAAGATTGCATTAGCTGGCAAGAGGCACTGTGTTTGCTCTCTATGTGCATGCTCTCTATGTAGGCTTCATGCTTTTTTAAAAGTTGTCTTTGTATGCCCCCAAATGAAAACACACACCTTTCTTTTAAGTAGTATTTTTACCTTCCACTTTTACCTGCAGGTGCTGGCAGCTACTACCACAAGTTTTACATGCTGTTTTGTTCCTAACAAAGCAAGCCTCATTTCCATCTTTCCCCATCCTCAGAGAGCACAGCCTGTAAAACCCAGAGCTATCAAGTCCCTGAGATGCAATCAGTCAGAGCCTGTAGTGTTCCAGCCATGCTGGCCACACCAGCTTTCTCTAGTGCATATCTTTTGGAAAAGCCACCACAGAAAAGTCCATCGTGGCAGTGGAAGTACTGCAACCTTCCCTCTTGTCATGGAATCCTGCTTAGGTTTAAAACCCAAGAGAAAGCACTATGCCTTCACTAAACGTATACAGTTAGCAAGATACAGTTAAAAAAAACCAGCAGAAATGTTACAGCAGCAACATCTTACCACACCGCTCCCTGTTTCAGGATTTCTCACACGGAAGCTTGGGTGGCTGGTATCATCAGAGGAGAGACCTGCATGGGATGTTTGATCCAAGCCCAAGAGCCCATTCTTGGCTATCACCATCATTTACCATGCCACATTGTCACACTGCCAGTGGTACCAGTTGCTGCCCACGGAGGGGAAAAGAAAGCAAGAGAGGTATTCTTTCACTAAGTGTCACATCTCTAATACAGACTTATGCTCAGATGACAGAGGTGCCCAGTCCCATCTTCAGCAGGAAGAGTTTATGTTGGGAAGAGGGAACAGTACCCCTCTTTGCCTTGTTGGCAGAGCTTGGTGCTCCACATCCTCTGTAGCCCATGATGGAGACCCAGCTACACTGTTCTTCCTTTCATCTCACCTTGACAGATGCATCTGACCTTAGCTGTGTCACAGGCTGTCTTAAAAGGAATGGCATATGTTTGTTTGAGATTCAGCTTGGCCCTCTCAGGTGACAATATTTTGACATTAGAGTGCCACTGGCAGTCTCTTGAGAGCCACACTCTACGCCACAGAACAAAAGGCATGTATTGTTTGAAGACCAGCAGCAATAGGAAGGGTAGAAAAACGTGCACTGGCTTGAGGAATTGCAAGTGCATCCCACACATGCTCCCTGACACACTGGTTCTCCTATTTCTTATACTACTGTCTGAACAGATGCATGTTTTTTCCTTCAGTCCAGATTTGGAAGAAATGTGCCCACCACACACCAAAAAGTTGTCTATCATAGGCACAGCCTGGGTGAGGGTAAGACTGCTTTTCCTAGTACAGTTCTGCCTAGATTTCTGAGACAGACCATCCAAAACACCCATGCCAGACCAGCTGTGTCTGCACTGGGGTGCTTAGTAATACAGAAGCATGTCCCTAACATCTCACAGCATAGCATCAGCCCAACACAGCTGCCTAAAGTAAACATGGAGAGGGGACTGCACGGAAATCAGAAAATATTTTCACTCACATAAGCTATTTTGGGAGAAATGTATGGTGCTGAATGTCATCTTTTGATTACTGTGAAACAATCACTGAATTCAACAGGATGATGCTTGTGAACACCCAAATAATCATGATGGCATTCCACATATGCAAGTTCGTGCACACCTCTGTGTAAATCCTGCCCAGACTGCACATTCCCATTTGCTCCTATGCTCACCTCTGTTCAACCCAAGATGTCCTGGAGGTCAAGGAAAGCAGGATCCAAGTTACAGCTGTCACCCTCCCAGCCTTCCTAAATCTCAGATGCCTTTGGCTTCACAAAAAAAATCAGGTAGCCATGCTGCGAGGAGGAATAACAAATGGGCCCCATCTGCTGGAAATTTGTGTCCTCTGCCTTGCTGCCCCTCTATCGCAGCCAGTGCAGCTTCTTCCAATGGTACTCCACACCCAGCCCTACCCTGGAGACCACACACACACACCTCACAAGGTGGCCGTGGCTACAAAGCTGCTGCATGTTTGACCACTACACATGTATTGTCTATAGGCAACTGCTACCAGGCAGAATGAAAAACAGCTGAGAATAGTCTCCTTTTGTTGAGAGAGAGCACTGCTCCAAAGACTTCTCAGCCAGCCACTAATCTCAGCAAAAACAACTGGGAAATTAATGATCCTCAAGACTGCCAACCATTGGTGCAATCTGGTTGAAACAGGTCAAACACAAAAGGCAGAAGACAGACAACACTTATTTCCTGGGGAAGCCAAGTTAAAATGAAATAAAAACAGATGAAAACTACTGTGCATTTGATTAGTGGCATTTCCATCTTAAGCTGCATCCCAGGAAAAAACGTTGCTGAATCAACCCTGCGAACTGCACATTACACAGAATCACAGAATGTTAGGAGTTGGAAGGGACCTGGAAAGATCATCTAGTCCAACCCCACTGCCAGAGCAGGATTCCCTAGACAAGATCACATAGAAGCGTGTCCAGACGGGTTTTGAATGTCTCCAGAGAAGGAAACTCACACATTGCAGTTAAGCTGTGTAGCTGCCCAGCTGAACCTGGAGCAGGAAGGGGTGAATTAAAACTCATTTACATCTGAAGGTCACTCCAAACGGGTAATTTCTGCATCAGGAAGACAGGGAAGGCAAGGTCATTTTCATCTGAAAGAGGTGAAATGCCTGTTTAGGTCAGAAGAACTGTTACTCAGTAAGTGTGGAAGCTGCTGGGGCTCACAGGTGCAGGTGATCTTAACCCAGAGATTTCAGCATCCCGCGACCCACGCTGCTAGCACTTGGCCACACGCACCAAAAGGGCACCTTTGAGGCAGGGGTCGACTGTGCTGCAGTTGGACTAGCAAATACTAAGCTCTTGCCATCCTAGGACAGGGGAAGATGCTGCACAATTATGTTGTGCTGATGAGGGCTAGGAGGGTTTTTACCATGTTACAGAGCTACATGCGTTCCAAGGGTTCCTGCCCTTCCTTTGCAGAACACAGCACAGCAGCAGAAAAACTATTTGTGTAGAAAATAACATCAGCTAAGCAAGCAGGCAACTCTGGACAGACTCAGAAACAGCTGTGGAATTTCTCTGAAAAAGCTGCTTGCTCACTGTAAAAGGGAGGAAAGTCCAGCCTCTCGTTTCACTTCCAGCCCACCCATCCACTGGATAGAGGGAAAGCACAAGAACAAGAGAGAATTTAAGGCACGCCAGGATCTCAGGCTCTGGAAATTAGTTTCCTATGCTCTCCACAAAAAGAGAGCACTCATGCCCAAAATCCATTGCCTTCAAATCAGGTTTCACAACACTTATTCAGCTGAATAACCACACTCAATCCAGTGGAATCACTTGCCCAAATAACTGCTATCTGATATACATCAGGGCTGCAGAACTGGATGACAAATAAATACAGATATACAGAAAGCAATGTAAAACCACCCTTTTATAAAGCCTGTGCCCTAGGCCAGGTCCCAAAGTCAACAGCTGGCCATGTGGCCAAAGCCACAAATGGCTGGGTGCTTGGCAGTCACCCAACTGATCAGGGTATCAGGGCATCGTCTAGATCACATGCATCCCTCTCCAGACCTATATCCTCCAGGCACAATCAACCGATTAGGATCACACTCACAGTATCACAGTATGTTAGGAGTTGGAAGGGACCGCAGAAGATTTTCTAGTCCAACCCCACTGCCAGAGCAGGATTCTCTAAGAACAGGTCACAACAAAGCTTCCATGACTGGGATTTGAACCCATGTCCCAGAGGTGAGAGCACTGAATCCTAACCACTAGACCACCTCCTCTCTCTGAAAAGTATTTCACCGACTTAGAAAACTAAATTCTGCTTGAAAGGATAGCTTCAGCATTTAAGAGCATAAGCTTCATTAACTTCCAGCAAGACTTCAGGTCCCAAGAGCAAACTAATCCTCCACAAAACTCCAGCAGAAAAGCACTACTGCTCCTGCTCTGTTGATATTGGTCCTAATTAAGGTCAGCTCTTCTGTACTGAACCTAAACACAATATGGCATTTGTTCTCAGCACCATGTAAGTAAAAGAAAAATGTGCAGTTCACATCCTGGAAAGTTTACAGGAGTCAGTGCCGACCTTAAAAACTTTCCATGCAAACTTTATTGAGAGTATCTATCTCTAATTTCACTGAGACAATACACATGACTAAAACCTGTGCTGAAGCCTCATCAGACTGTGGCTCATGGAGCTCCTGCTCAAGTTCACGGAGAGGTCAAGGTGAGAGACCCTGAACTAGAGCCAGGAACAGGCAGGACAAAAACTATACTCGGGGATTTTGGCAAAGCTAGAGGCTCAAGTGAAGTCAGTTGAGGAAGGGTGACCAGCAACCAGAATCACCTACCTGTCCAATCCCTGTACACTCTGCTAAGGCATAGCATATCTTTGGATGAGCAGGTTCTTCTGATTGTATTTTCATGTATATTTAAAGCACACTATATTAAGGCTGAAATAATATTTGTTGTCCTATTGGCACTTCTAATCTGGGTATTCCACAGCACTGTCCAATGCTTCTAAAGAGACCACATAACATGCATCTGAAACTTCCATCAGGTGTGGCCCAACCAACTTTCCTCCCTCCAGACAGGCAGCAGAAAACAAACAGCTTCTTCATTTGTCTTCACATAGCTGGCATGCAGTCCAAACCCTCTGACGGGCCTTACAGGTTTGAACCAGAGGCTTGGGCTTTTTAACTATACTGTCAACAAAAGCATGTGCATGTGTAGGAATTTTCCGCAGATCCCCATCCCAACAGACATGGACACACCAGTGCCACGAACAGCAACTGCACAAGGCTGTCCTAGTTCTGTAGTCCTCAGGCAGGGCTACTTTACATTTTGTCTTTATGCAAGTAACAAGAAGCTGAACCCAGTTGCGCATCATTACGTAGCCACGAATATCATTTCATAGAATCATAGAATGGCTCAGGTTGGAAGGGACCTTAAAGATCATCTAGTTCCAACTCCCCTGCCATGGGCAGGGACGCCACATGCACTAGACCAGGTCATCCAGGGCCACATCCAGCCTGGCCTTAAACACTGCCAGGGATGGGGCCTCCACAACCTCTCTGGGCAACCTGTTCCAGTGCCTCACCACCCTTTGGGTAAAGAACCCCCTTCTAATCTCCAGCCTAAACCTTTCCTCCTTCAGCTTGTAGCCATTCCCCCGTGTCCTGTTGCAATCAGACCAGGAGAAAAAGTCTCTCTCCTTCTGCCCTATAATCCCCTTTCAGGCACTGAAAGGCCGCTATAAGGTCCCCTCTAAGCCTTCTCTTCTCCAGGCTGAACAACCCCAATTCCTTCAGCCTGTCCTCATAGGGGACAGCAGTTTTTTTCCTAAATTGCTATGATTATCATCCCATGAGCTCTGCATTAGTTCACAGTCAGTGGGAAGTTCAATAGGGCCTGTGACAGCAGGCTGGGTATAGAAAGGCTAAAAACAGGACTTTCACATACATCAGAAATTGGAAGGCTACAAATATTTTCCAACGGCCTCAGACCCAAAACCTAATCAAATCTCTAACAAAAGAGCTCTGAAATGCAGCAAAATTTTAAAAAATAAAATAAAAAAACCCACCCAAATCAACCAAACAAACAAAAACCCCAAACCATTAACCATATCGGAGAGAAAAAGTTTGAGCAATGAAACAGGAACAGAAGAATTACTACGTTTATAGTCCAACTAATGAGACCTTACCAAAAGCCAGTTTGCTTGCTTGTTTTGTTTGTTGGGGTTTTTTGACATCTATTTCACAAACATAACATGCACCCTTAATGCATCCCGAACTAACAGCCTGGTTAACACATCTTAAGCGTATCCACATCTCGGAAGAACCAAAGAGCTGCTTCCCAAGAAGTCCTTCCACCGGATAGCCTGTCGGAACAAAGCGCTTGGATGATGGATGCAGGCAGGGTTCGTAAATCACAGCTCGACCTCTGCCAGGAGGCAGCATCTAACGCCGTAACAAACTCTGAATGATGCCACTCTGCAGAGGGAAGATCCTACCTGGGCAGAGAGCTTTACCTCTCGCCTCTTGTCTGGTTAAATGAATTAAAGCAGTTTTCTAAAAACCCAGCGAGATGTTTATGTTTACCACTTAATGACAGTACCCGAGTTACCACATATCTTCTCCGCTAACGGACAGCATAAGGAAAGGAGGGGAAATCAACAACAATAAAATAACAACCGAAACCACGACCAAGGCTCCAACAGGAACAAAGGACCTCCAGCAAAAACCCGTGTATAAGTTATCGGGATGTCCTTGCTCACGAGGCATAAAGATAACCGCTAATGCGATGCAGGCACAATCCTGCCGAGTTTCAAAGTAACCTTCGCGGCCCGCCACCCTCCCAGGACGCAGCGAGGAGCGGGCACCCCCAAGCACGTTTCCAGGGATCAGCTAGACCTCGCATCACGCCTGGCCTCACCCTCCTCGCAGGGGGCTAGGCGCAACGGAGAAAGCGCCAGGCGGCAGCGGCGGATCCCTCTTCTGCCCGCAGCGAGCCGTATGCTGCTGGGCCAGGCAGAGCAGGCGGTTACGAAATCCGCTTTTCCCCCTCGCCCGGGCGGGAAGGAGGCGTGGCGGGGGGCATCCGCACCCGCAGCGGCCCCGCTTCTCGCTGCCGCGCCGGGAAGGGGCAGAGGGAAACGCGGCACCGCCGCTGTATCTTTCGCACACAAGCATCGCCCCCGAGAGGCAAGCCCCGCCAGCTAGGAGCAGGAGCCCACTGACCTTGCCGCCATCCGTCGCCGCCGCGCCTGCCCGCAGGGTGGTAGCCCCGCGCCCGCCACCGAAACCGGCTCCCTCACCCTTGTAGCCGGCGCCGTCCCCGCCCTCTCTGTGCCGTCCCCCTGTCCTCCCTGCCCCTGTCGGTGTGCAAGGCCTAGGCGGGGCCGAGGTGGTGGGGAGCGCTGCGCCCCGCCCCCGGCCGGTCACGGCTCCGTTGTGGCCGCGGTGGACGAGGGGAAGAGGCTGCCAGGTGGAGCGTGGCCGGGAACAGGCGCTCCCCCGTCGCCCCGGGCCGGAAGGGGCGGCAGGACGGGCCAAGAGCGGGGCGGCCCCTCAATAGCGAGGGCAATGGGAGCCGCGGGCACCCTGTGCCCTGTCCTGTCCAGCACCGCCAGCGGTAAGAGGGAAAATGCAATGGCTGGGGGATTCTTCAGTACTTGGGAGGGGTTCTGCAGTTGTAAAATGCAGTTTGTTCTGCCTCTCGGCCCAAGATGTGGGATAATTGCACCTGAGTGTGTCCTCCGTAGTGCAGCAAGCAAAGCTATACGTGTTCTGTGCACCCATCAAAGCTACCTCCAGGAGGTACAGGGGTGCTTAGTCCCCATGGAAAGCGGGTTCTCGAGTTCAAGTAACCGGTGCCTTGAGGATCTTAAATCCCAGCTATATTATTAGTGCACATTAAAGTACTGAATAGGTACATGTGGCATTTTTTCTTACTGTAGTAGGCTATGGGCTGGACTATGGAATAAGGCCTCCCTTTTATTCACTGCACCAAGACCTATGCCTGCTATGGAGCAGGGGACCACAGACTTGTTTCTCTATGCTGCCTGCAGAGAAAATAATCCTATAGACATCAGCAGTAAAAGAAAAAATGCATATGTACTTCCTAGCGTCTCACATGGGATCAGTAATGGCAAGCAGCAAGAGCTACATACACATGGCAGGGGCTGACAATCATTGACTCCTCATTGGCCTCATCTTTCTGCAGAGCAGGTGTTGTTTTCGGGCAAACATTTGCAAGTGGTGTGAAAACAAACCTGAATCTTATCCAGGTGCTGGTTTTGGTTAGAACAGCTCTCCCCTCCCCAGTTTCTGCATCTCCACAATGAAAGCATTGTCTGTGGAGATGTAAGACTTCTATAACCAGCAAAATCGTTTTCACAAAAGTCTGCTTGGTTTCCTCCCCTTCCTTCTCCTGTCTTCTGTAACAAGGCAATTTGCAAAGTAGGGCCTCTAGCAAGCTGGACTTAACCATTAGGAAGGGTCTATAGTGCATTCATTACTACAACTCCAGGTTCTGCCATAAAAATGGTCTGGTACTGGGGACGGAGCCTGCTGTGGGAGCCTGCTAGAGTTTCGGTGGTGACGTAGTTTGGGTTCTGTATATCTTTACATATTTCATCTGACTTTGTTATTATTATTAAAGTAGTTCTAGTTTTATTTTCCAATCCGCAAGTTGGGTTTTTTTCCTGCTTCTCTCATCCCCTGTCTTTTCCCGCCATGGGGGGAAGGGAGTGGGGGAAGAGAGAGCGTCTGTCTGTGGGTCGGTGGTTAGCCTCAGCCTCTGCCCGCGACAATTTAACCAGGACAGAGTCTTGAAAAATTCCCAGCAATAGGCTTGAAATAAAGGGAAATAGATTTCAGCTTCAGATTGCTCCACATGGTTTATTTCAATAAGACTGTTTCCACCAGGACAAATATTTGTAAAATGCATCAAGTTCTTCAGCACTGGCCTTTTCAGTGCCTACCATATAAAACCTGTGTAAAAGGGCTCATCCACTGCCTGGGGTGTGGAAGGACAGACAAAAGAAAACCCTCTACTCTGCCCTGAAAAGGCAGCTGTGCTCTCCTGCCCTTTGCTGTTCTCTCACCAGTTTGGTTGGATCAAGGGACCTTTTTTTTCCCCATCCAGATTTTTCTAACAATTTTTATAAGCACATCATACATAACAGTCAAACAGAGCAAATTGCTGTCAGAAATTCTCGCTCAAGCACAGCTAGTACTGGTGAGGTGGAGTCCCCTGTCATTCACAGGGTAAGAGAAGCAATCCCTTAAGTTGCTGGGATAGCACTGAGATACCATAACAAAGGTAAATAAAGCCTGGTTTCTCCATTATGATCACCTAAGGGACCTCTATAGGGCAATATATTTATAAAAATTTAGTGTCAAAGTTTCAGATCCAGGAGTGAGTCACAAAATAATCATAAAATCAAATTGGAGCTTGTGAGCATTTAAAAAATAATCAGCACACAGAGGATCCATTCTTTTCCATTTCTGACCCAAGAGTGAAGATTTAAAAGATATTCCCAAGGCTTTTTCTGTTACTAAGAAGCCTAGGAACCCTTTTTAGCCTAGTTTCCTAGAGAAAACAGTTTATATCATCATGCTGTCTGTATATTTTCCTGTCTTCCTGTTTTCCTCCAGCTGCTTTTGAAACTGTTGCCCAAGCTGTTAGAGGAAAAATCAGGGACAGTAGTGTACTTACATTTTTCTTCTTCTTTTTTAAATCACTAATGGGGCAAAGGAATGAAACTTCTTTGATCCCCACCAAGCAGGTAGGGAGAGATCAGCGCTTCTCCATTCAGTCCAGCAGCCAGCAAGCAAGTGCATGAAACAGCACCTAGCCAGACTTTATAGTACCTCCTGCTCACATAACATCTTTTGGTGGAAAAAAAATGCTGTCTCGGAAATCTGGCACTAATGGGAAAATATTACATTAACCATTAAAACAACTACTAAATCAGTGCCTGTCAAACCTCATGCCTTGTGCAAAAACTTCACAGAAGGCACTTGCCTAAAACTGCAAGGCAAAAGTACAACCCATAGAGATTAAAAAGTCATCTACTGGTGGAAACAGGCTCAAGACCCACTGACCACAGGTAATTGCCACTCTTCATATTGATACCCTCTAATAAAATTACAATGAACATTTTGGCTCATTGAAATCTTGTAAAGGCTTGTACACATTCCCTTGTTCTCTTCCATAAAACAGTTTTATTGCATGTCTTAAAATATCAGCAGAGTATTTTCACAGATTGCTAAACTGAAAATGGATATGTAAAAAGGCCACATATTTGTGGTAACTCAGTTTAATAATTTGCTTTGAATCCCTAGTCTCTCCCAGAAGATAAATTTCTCAAGTTAGGAGGGCCTTCACCCCTGTGCTAACGTTACAGGCAGGAGAAGATGGTCAAAGTGCTTAGCACAGAAGAAAAATAAATTATGTATTCGCCTGTATGCCATTCAGCCCTTTTTGTCCTTGGGTTGGGTACAGAAATTTGACCGGTAATTTTCTCCTGTGACAGTTTGTAAATGCTCATCTATTAACTACAATCTTAAAAAGAAATGTGCATTGACATCTTTAGATAGAAGATGTAGGGAATGTTCTGTATCAGCTGGCTGCCTTTATAGTCAAAAGGGAGAAGATCCCAGGAGGTGATTCAGAGCAGGAATATGGATTCGATTCTCTTGGTCATTTCCTGCCTGGGCTAATCTCCCTCCACAGACAAGATAACAGAAAAAGCTTCCTGCATTGAAATTCACCGCTCAAAGATAGGCAGAACAAATAGCCCCTGAGGGTCCCAAACCAGGAGAGCACTTGGGCATGTTGATACAACCTTTTGCCTGCTTCAAAGCGGCAGCCCAGCCTAAACCAGCCTCTGGGAGCCACCTCAGAGGAGCCACAAATCCTGTGTCCTAGCAACCAGGGTCCCATCTGTTGCATTGCCTCACTGCCTGCTACTAGTCAGCCTGTGCAGATGTGCCTGAGACGCACCAACCTGGTACCCCAGCCATCAGCCTATCTCCAGCACAGCGTGGCTGAGGTGGGATAGGACCTC
Source organism: Galbula dea (assembly GCA_013399015.1). Classification (NCBI taxonomy): domain Eukaryota; kingdom Metazoa; phylum Chordata; class Aves; order Piciformes; family Galbulidae; genus Galbula; species Galbula dea. The sequence continues at coordinate 89,876 of VWZX01010907.1, forward strand.
CGGAGATTCTCCTGTCCAGCCCCCTTCTCAAAGCAGGGTCAGCAACAGCAGGGTGCTTAGGGCTGTCTCATGCTGGGTTTTGAATGTTTACTGCCAGTGCAGAGTGCTGGATAAACACATCAAACGTGATATTGCAGCGGTTAGTCTCTGTACAGTCCTGGTTATTGTCACTGCTGCTGCAGTTGTCAAGAAATGGAAGAGAGAAAAAAAGTGTTTATGATTTCTGGCAATCGTCTGCAGAGCTACAATTTTCTCTCCCCTTACACCATCACAAGGTGGTGTTTAGAAAAACACAGTGATACGAATCAAATCTTAATCCTTTGGTTTTTACTGTACGTCAGGTTGGAGTCATACCTATATCTCCTCAATAATGAACAGTTCACTGCAAATTTCGTTTATGAAAACTTGATTAGAAGGCTCCAAGGAGACCTTATTGTGGCCTTCCAGTATCTGAAGGGGGCCTACAAGAAAGCTGATAAGGGACTTTTTAGGAGGTCAGACAGTGATAGAACCAGGGGAGATGGGTGTAAGCTAGAGGAAGGTAGATTTAGGTTGGATATTAGGAGGAAGTTCTTCACTATGAGGGTGGTTAGACAGTGGAACAGGTTGCCCAGAGAGGTTGTGGAAGCCTCATCCCTGGAAACTTTTAAGACAAGGCTTGATGGGGCCCTGGGCAACCTGGTCTAGTGGATGGTGTCCCTGCCAGGCAGGGGGGTTGGAACTAGATGATCTTTAAGGTCCCTTCCAACTCTGACAATTCTATGCTTATTTAAAAAAATAAAAAAAAAAAACAAACACCTCTTGCAAAGCAATGTTGGTTTTGTTGCAGGACATTAGACTTTGGAAGAAGGGGCAGGCCACCCAGGAGGAATACAAAACAGTTGTGAGGCTCTGCAGGGAGGGTATTAGAAAATCCAAAGATCAGTTAGAAATTAATCTGGCCTCTGAGGTTAAGAATAATAAGAAAAGTTTTTTTAAATATATTAGTAGCAAAAGGAGGCCATATGAAACCCTCCATCCCCTAAGGGATGCACGAGGGAAGTTAGTGACAAATGATGAGGATAAGGCTGAGATGCTTAATGAATCCTTTGCCTCAGTCTTTAATAATAAGTCTATTGTTTCAAAGGGAATCCATTCCCCTAATGTGGGGAATATGGTCAGGGAAAGGTGTGACTCCCCCCTAGTCCAAGAG